>JAQMYL010000035.1:11892013-11904100 GCA_030014365.1 Clarias pachynema
GAAGTTACAGGTCTGTGAGAGCCAGAAATCTTGCTTGTTTGTAGGTGACCAAATACTTATTTTACTGAGGAATTTACAAATTAATTCATTAAAAATCCTACAATGTGATTTTCTGGATTTCTTTTTTCTTTCTTATTTTGCCTCTCATAGTTGAGGTATACCTATGATGAAAATGACAGGCCTCTCTCATCTTTTTAAGTGGGAGAACTTGCACAACTGGTGGATGACTAAATACTTTTTTGCCCCACTGTATATACAACATTAAAAAATTAAATCAGCAATACTGTCTTTTGGCCTTTTTGCATGAGCAGGAATTTTAGATATGTTAGTCAAGCACATGTTGGCTTGATGAATAGCTTTTGTTGCCACAATTCAAAAGCATATCTTTACAGGTTTGTGTGTGAGGGCACAGTGGAGGATAAAATCTCCTCTTTACAAGAGAAGAAGAAGGAGCTGGCTCAGAAAGTCCTGTCTGGAACTGGGTCCTCTTTCACCAAACTCTCATTGGCAGACCTCAGGGTTATCTTTGGTGTGTAACCTGTGACTTTGCTACAATCAACAGGTCACCGCTGAAGTATTGTTGGGTTACGTCTCGCACTTTTATCAATGCCTTACACATGTATGATTGCCTTGTACCAATGCCTGCACTGTATCATAATGTTTCTTTTTAAATTTTAAATAAATATTTCCTGACTGAAACAATAATAATAAGCCACTGATTCTCGGGGAACTTGACTAATACTGAATATCCTGAAGGTGTAGTTTTAGGATCAGTCCACCGTTTTCAGTCTCCCTAAAGTATGAGGGGCATTCAAATAACAGAATACACTTATGAGAGTAAAAACTAGTGTCATTTCTTTATATAATCTCCTGTTACACTAATGGACTTATCCCAGCATTTCACTAGTGCTTAAAAAGTTTCTCAGTTTTCTCTGACTGCTTCTATCACACCTGAAATACCGTCCCCCCAGGAACTCCTTTAATGGAAATGTCTTGGAGCAAGGTTAGGACTGTACAGGGGATGAGGCAGTAACTCCCAGCCGAGTTCCTGTAATGTGCAAGTGGTGAATGATCATGTGTGCAGTTCCCACAGACATGTGCATCTCTTCCGCAAATTGGCAAAGTTATCCGTCAGTTTTCAATTACTGCGGCCTTAAATGTTTGTGCTTGAAATCTTCTGTAAATGTCAATCAGTTTAATGCCTTCATTCATGAGAAATTTCATCACAGACCCGGTTTGACTTGAACACCTCTTGTAGAAATTCATGTTAAATATTTCTGATGTTTAAACAGAATACTGTCCATTAAGCGGATTTAGCCAGAATAACATGCTTGGAAGTATCAAAGTTTATGAGGATCATTAGGAATGTACACAGCAGTATTTTTAAAAGCTTACATCTTGTAACTAGGAGAGTGCTTCTACAGAAAGGCAAAGTGAATACCCTTAAAACAGGAAATAAATATGCATTACAGGCTTAAAGACAGTCTGGCTAATATTTCTCTATTTTAAAACAAATATTGTAACTGGTTATATATAAAATATAAAACTGTATTGTAAAATTTAAAAAATATATTTTTTCAAAAATAAAAAATAATTTGTATTGCTTGTCAAAAATTTAAATTTTACAATAGAAGCAGTTAAATCTAGGGCTCTTTCGTTTTTCAAGGATCTGTTCAACACCTACACATTCGTTCAAGATGTTTCAGTGCCATCTAGTAGACATGATGTGCTATTTGGAATTCTGTTTTTTTTTTGTATGTGTGTTTTTGCCTTTCTGGACCTATTCACATGTATCTATTCATAAAAGACCACTCAGTTTTGGATTGGATTTGGTTTGCAGATTTGCTTTCCTCACTGCTTATTGTCACAAGGGTAACCTTGGAATGAGAAGTTACAAACCATGTAAGATGCATTTCTGAAATGGTCAGGGTGTTGAATATTTCCATGTAAGAAAAATGTTTGTCACATTCTGTCACAAACTCATGCTGTGCCATTCTGTCAGAACAGACTACATTTTAATCACAGGTTTGCTAACGTGGATTAGTATTGTTCACTATGATCTGTACTAGAAATACCATACTTATTCATGCATCTTTGAATCATGTTTTTTTTTTTTCATTCGTAAACATATTTATTATATTAAGACAGTAGATTACATAATGTTCTATAATTATTTTTTTCAAAATAAAAGTATTTAAAAAATGTGTAATATTCTCCAGATTTCCAAACAAATGCGAACTTTAAGCATCTGTCATTTTTGTAAATATATACTATATATTTATATAATCAACTATAGACACACTTAAATACTTGACACATAAAAGAAACACTGTGAGGGAGTCAAAAGGGTCAGATATTATCACACAGAAATCTAAAGATCTATAGACAATTTTTATAGTTCTTGCCTTTTAGACCTTTGCACAAGTGTGATAATCTGTGTAAACAAATCAAACTCACACATGCAAATATTTTAATTTAATTTAAAAAATTTTTTATAATTTGTGCTTAGGTTCTTGGTCAGTTCATATCTACAGTGAATGCTTAACGGAACACAATGTCCATGAACAGTCTGTTGTTTTTGGTCTTTCGGCTGCTCCCGGCAAGGGGTCGCCACAGCGGACCGTCCGGACTGCACAGGCACAGCTTGGCACAGGTTTTTTGCCGGATGTCCTTCCTGACGCAACCCTCCCATTTTATCCGGGCTTGGAGCTGGCACTGCATTCAGTGAACTGGCTGGGAATTACCGCATGGCAGGCAAAACACCTTACCACTGAGCCACCAGATCCCGTTGAGCATTAGATGAACAATCTACTGGTTCATTAATCATTTTAGATTAAAGCTCATTTATATTAAATTATATAAATTATTATTTATATTATATTCTTTAAACTACTTATCAAGTGGGTAATACTGTTAAAGCACTGATTAAAGCTTTGTGTGGAGCAAAATTTATTTTCTATTGTGTTTCTTTATTTTATTCATATTTATTTCCTATTACTAATCTTTTATTTTTAAGATCACGAGCGGCTGTATAAGCACTTCACTCCATATTGTACTGTGTATGATTGTGTATGTGATAAATAAAATTTGAATTTTAAATTTGAATTTCGAGTTTATATCAGCATATATATATAATAGCCTACTCATTTTGGTTCAACCAGCCTCAATTATTTTCACAAAAGAGTAAAATGTATGTTAAATGATGTATATATCAAAGTTTTACACACTTTTTTTAAACAAATATTCTTACTTTAATAATATTGTACTGTACCATTCGTGTATGAATCCTACTGATTGTAAATAGATGTAATAATAAAACGTACCAGAAGATGGCGACAGTTAACGCGTGATTGGTCTACTGGGTTGAGGGGGCGTGGCCTGGGGCGGCTGCTGTCCGGGAAGTAACTCTGTTTATAATAGGACTTTCAGTTCCGACTGTAAGCGGAGGAATCAGCGTCGACAAACGGTTAAGACTTTGTGATTTATTATTACCGAGTGTGAGGTAAGTCACAGCTTTACTTCGGGAAAAAACACATTTTTATTGTATTGAGTTAATTTTGCCCGTGTTTCGTTGTATTTAAATGAATGCTGTACGACTCCGTTTAACTTCTAAGCTTTCACGGTAACAAGTAAAATATTTTAGAGACATTTATTTAGAGGAAAGTGTCCTGAAACGTTAGCATGTACAGTTGTTGAGAAGCAGAATGTAGAGTCCAGCATCAGGTCGTGTTTTTCCCCCGCAGGGCCGCACCAAAGAGAAGACGCTCTACCCTCGGCTCTGTCCCAATCCGAAACACCTTCAACCTAGGGTGCCTATTAAGTGTGGTAGTCAGCTATGTAGGCCTTGGTTTATTTCTTGAGTTGTTTTTGTAACTTGCACATCACCACATCACGGAAATCCAGTGCAGAGGAAAACATCCGTGTTTGATTTGTCCCCCTGTCTTTATCTCTCTGTCTCTCTCCCACAGTAATGTCTATATTCAGTGACTGTTCTGTGGTTCTGGACCTGAAAAACTTCCCCTTTAAAGAGAAAAGAAAGCTTATGAATGCTCTGTTGGACAATGGAGGAAATATATCATATATAGTCAACCAGAAGGTATGCTGTTGTTGTTTCTTCTGGTCTCTTACACACACACACACACACACACACACACCAGTGTTATATCCACTTAATCTCTCAGCCTATAGAGTTACACTTCTTAAAGCTCACTATTGAGTAATTATGAATGGATTAATCAGTAACTTTACTGCAGATAAACATGTAGTTTTGCAATTGTGGGGATGTAAGAGGTGTCCTGTGTGATACAGAGTACATATACAGTATATATATATATATATAAACTCTGTATCTGCCCTAACATTATGACCAGTAGGTCTCCCACCATAACAGTGATTGTGACACCTCTCCATCACAACCAGCATTAACCTCTTCAATATTTTGATCTACATTAGTGCTTCTATTGGATTGGACTACATGCGCCATGTGCATCAGTGAGCCTTGGCCACCCATGACCCTGTTGCCAGTTTACTTTCCATGGATCACGTTTGGTAAGTCCTGACCAGTGTAGACCCGGGACAACCCAGAAGAGCTACAGTTTTGGAATTGCTCAGACCATCCTGAGCAATCCTCTAGCCATCACAATATGGCCCTTGTCACAGTTACTCAGATCCTTATGCTGATTGCCCATTTTTTCTGCTTTCTACACATCAACATCAGGAAAAAGCTTCTGCTGCCTAATATATCCCACCCACTTCCAGACGCAATTGTAACGAGATATAGAAACTGTAGTTACTGTATTAAGGTCCAGATAATAATGGCTAGACAACTGGGGTAGAGCAACTCCGAAACTGCAGTTCTTGTGGGATGGGATGTTCCCAGGCTGCAGTGGTCAGGACATACTGTAATAAAGTGATCTAAGAAAAGAAAACCTGGCGACAGGTTCATGGGCAGGCAAGTCTTACTGATGCAGATGGGGAGTGAAGCCTGGTGCGTGAAGTCTGATCCAATAGAAGAGCCAGTGTAGGTCAAATGGAGAAAAAGGTTCATGTTGGTTCTAATAAAAAGGGGTCAGAACACACTTTTGCCACCAAAACAGGTCATTACTGTTTTGGTGGTAAAAGGGGAAATTACTCGATACTAGGCAGATGTTTATACTGTATATATAAATAATGAAGTGATTTAAGTTTGTATCATAATAAAATATGCACTGAGAAATCGAGATCTGACCTGTATCTGTTCTTTGTAGTGCTCGTTTCTGGTAACGAACAATTTGGAGAGCTTAAGCACCAGCAGGTGGAGGAGCGCTCAGAAACACCAGACACCCGTGGTCAGTCCGCAGTATGTGTGGAACTGCCTGGAGAAAGGACTTCTGCTACCTGTCCAAGAACATGCCTTAAACCCACTGAGCTCAGACCTCACACCTGAACAAGATCTACACCCTGGTATTACACTCTTTAACAAGATATACTATTCATCTATCAGCCCTTGTGGCTGCAGATATGTTTATTTAGACCTGATTGATGCATGAGTTGTTGAACGTTTAAAGATGACTGGGAGTGTTGAGGACAAAAGAGCTGTTTGTAACTGTGACAGGTTGATCTGTGTTATCAGTTTTGTTCATTTTATACATTTCTCTTTTTGGAATATGACTAATGTAACTGGAAAAGTGTGAGTCACCGAGAGCTCTGTTGTAAACTGTCTTGTGGTAAATGGTGAAACATTAAACAGAAATGTGAAGGGGTTTAATTATGATGAGCTGAAAACTTTTCCTGAACTCTGAACAGGGTTGAAGTTCAGACATCAGTCCCAGCTGCAAAACTATGGGATTCATGATCAGAAAGCTGCAATTCAAGTGAAGGATGGGACGTACCTGGGCCACTTCAGGTGTGCTCATATTTACATCGTCTCGTTCAGGTGGTGCACAGTGCTGTATACTCAGTAGCAGAAATGATGCTTTACACTGATAAATCATATTTTGCAGATGGTACAAGGAAAATGATGACGATATACCAGAATTTCCTTCAGAATTCCAAGTTGCCAAGTACTCCATTTTGGCCAAGGTGAATTAAACAATATTGTTCCCCCAGTGTAGAAATGTTATTCAAACTTGCCAAGTATTTCAAACTATTTGAGCAGCATGCAGAAACCTGCATTTCTTTGTTAATCCATATGTGTGTATGTTTTAGGCTCATCTAAAGATATGGTCAGTTCTGGAGCTCCAGAGTGCCAAAGGCCAAGTGGGACAGCAGTATCGTGTTGTGAGCTCCATCGTGCATGAGAGAGAGGTGCACTTACAGTATTTACCTAAAGAGGGTCTGGGTTGTACACTCTATATTACATATTACGCTATAATGCACTTTTTTAACTTTTTTTTTTTTTACGTTTTTGCAGAAGAGTGTAATTGTGGATAAGCAGGGGCACAGTTGTAGCTCTGAGGATGCTCTGGCGGCGTATCTGATGCTGAGGAAGGACCTGCAGGTCCAAGGCTTCACTCAGACACAGACACTTCCCCCATGGGCTGAAAAGCTGATCTCTTACAGCCTACAGCAGGTCAGTCCTGAAAAGTGATGGATTATTGATGGTCAGGGGAATTGTTTTTACAGCTTTTCTAAAGGTGAGGATTTTTTTGTGTTAAGCCTTAATATTGTCTCAGTATTTCCATAATCCTCTGAAGCCCATATACTGTGTGAAGGCTAAATAAGATAAAGTTATTCAGTTTGTTGTTATTAAGAGGCACTGACACTTTGTACAGTCTTCTATTACTGCGTACTAAATCAGTGTAAAGTTCCGTTACAACGATATTGCAAATTAATAACGTTGAGGTAAATTAGTAATATTCTTATTTTGCTTTGTCTGTTTATATTTATACTTTTGCTACTCATGGCATGGCAGAGATTAGAGACAGGTATCAAAATATACAATTAGGTCAGTCAAAAAAAAAAGGTAATGGCCAAATCTCTCTGTACACAATCAGGTGTGTGACTTGGCTTATAGAGATACACATTACAAATTACATTGACAAATTTCTGTTGTTGGCAAAGAGAATATCGTTATGATTTGTTTCCTAGCTTGGGGGGGGCGTATACTATAAGTGATGGAAAAGTTTCTCTGTGGTTAGGGGACAGTCTCACAGACACTGTCATTTAAATATGACATCATGGAGGACATTTCAGTACTATGCAAATATGTAAAGTAGGCTTTGTACTACTACTACTACTACTTTGTACTACTGCAGAGAGTCTTTTTTGTCACTCTGTATTTCTTTCATGGACATACTGTAGCAGGGGAGTAAACTAAAAGCTTGCTACAGGATTTTGGAGCTCACCATTTTTTTTTTTTTTACATTACCTTAAATATTTTCATATTATACTTCTAGTCCACATCCTGATGCTGCCTTCTCTTTAAGCCTTGTCTTTGACCACAACAAAAAAGTACTTCACTTTCGCTCAATTGCTAGCAACTAGCAATTTAGCTAGCAACTTCACTCCTAATGTTGTTTTCTCGTTACATCACACACAATGTCATCACTATCAGCATTGTGTTTAATTAGACAGGTTTATATTAGCCAAAGTATAGATACATTTGCATAATATGGTTCCTCGGCATACGTTCCTTGACATACGAACTTAATCAATTTCCGAAGGCGAGTAGTTAAGGCATATCGCAAAACCGCTTTGTACCAAAAGAAATCATTTAAATGCAGAGAATCTTTTCCAGACACCCAAAAATATTACCAATTTACAGCACTATACGGTAATCATATTTCTGCATCTAAAACACTCAATACATTTAGAAAAGACATGAAATGAAATAAAATATGAAATAAATAAACATTAAACCTCACTTAACCTTAATTTATGATTTCTTTTAGCACCAGCTGCTTTAAAAATAAAACTGAAAGTGGCTCCCTTTTCTTCTTGCTACGGTCCATCTTGGTACCCGGTTCTATGTCTTCACTAAATCTTGCACAAAATGCAAATTTAAAAAAAATGTAAACTTACTTTGCTTGGTTTTCCAATGGACGTATGCACGACTTAGCCGGTGTTCGGTTCGCTCGGTTCGGTCGTGTGCCAAAAATGCTTTGCTTGCCAAGACAGAGGCAAATTTCATGCAAAAATTTCAGTTCTTAAGGCGAAAAATTCTTGTGGTGTGGCATTCTTTTACCACCTCTATTCAAGGTCCACTGTATTGTTTGTTTGTTTGTTTGTTTGTTTGTTTGTTTTTGTTTTGTTGGTATTGTAACATTTTCAAAACTCTAGTACTGCGATATTTTATTAGTTCCAAAATAGTGCAACACTAGTACTGTATATAGTCTAATTTTCAGAACTATGTGTGATTGACAGCTGCTGTTGGAGGAGAAGCTGAACTGTAGCACAGTCTCACAGGAAGTGGGTACCTTTGTGGAACTCATTTGGACGGAAGCTCTCGGTTCACTTAGCAGCATCCTGACCGTCCCTGTTACCAGCATCAGTCTCAATGACGTAAGACTCTAAGACACTGTGAAAGACTATAGATATTGTATATGGAGGATGACCGATACATGTAACCATTGTGTGCCCGGTGATTTGTGCTGCTGCAGGTGAGCAGGGTGGAAGGATTACTGCTGCGGGTTCAGAAGAGTCAGCGTAAGGATGAAGTAAAGGCTCTGCTGGAGGAAGTCAAGACTCTGCTACCTCTTCGTATAAGAGAGCCAGACTCAAAAAACAAGCTGGTCTCCCTGAAACTAGATCTTTGTCAGGTAATATTAATAACAATATTGAAAACGTGACATATTTTCTGTGTATATTCAATTAACTATTCGGAGTGTTGTATTTTGCTTAGTTGCATGCTTATGAATTGTTTTTGTAATCTGCAGTATTGTAACATTGTATCCATATTGACACCCTCAGCTGATCAGAGATATTCTGAACATGACGGAGGCGACTTTGGGAAACCCAAGTCCATCTTCTCTGGGGAAATATCGTGCTCTGAGGTGTAGTATAGAGCAGGTGCCGCCTCAAAGTCCAGAGTTTCTGTCTGTCTCTCAGCTTCTGGAGGACAGGTAAGTGCAGTGTAAACTTGATTGTTCAGTGGACTAAATAAATTTTTCACTTTTATGGATATTCTTCGTCTAATGTCCACATTATTTACACATTTATGTGCAGAAATGTTTAAAATGTTGTCAGAATTCTATATTTAATATTTGAACAGTTTGACAGCAAAACAAGATAAATATCATTTTTGGACTTTCATTTATTTTGCCTCATTTTATTTCTTCCGGCACACATGCTTATCTATAACGAACCATTGTTTGTTGAAAATTGTTGTATGTTATTCTTTAGAAGCTTTGAACGATCACTAGCACTGGTTTTGCTGCATTTCGGATGTACTTAAGTACTAATGATGCACTTAAATATTAATACAGTGGAACCTTGGTTTGCGAGTACCTTGGTCTGTGAGTATTTGACAAGACGAGCAAAGATTTTAAACTCTGTAAACGAGCAAGGTCTTGAAATACGAGCAGTATTGTGGGTGTCTTCCATGCTCTGTCTCAGTGCACGTGTCAACATCTGTGCATACACTTACTGTTTATTATAACATTGTGACCATGTGTGTACACGTAAAGCATTTTTTATTCTGTGTGTGTGTGTGTGTGTGTGTGTGTGTGTGTGTGTGCTTGTCTAAGTGAGAGTCACAGTCGGTAAACTGGTGTGTGTGTGTGTGTGTGTGTGTGTGTGTGTGTGTGTGTGTGTGTGTGTGTGTGAGTGAAACACACTTTACTGTAAAAGTCGCCCTACACAGTCGCCCCCAGCTTCCTCCTCCTCTCCTCTCTCTGGTCTTAATCACTTAACCACAATTCTTTTCAAAGGTTAAGTGCATTCATTTTATATGAATATTTTTGGGTTGTGGAACGAATCTTCAGTGATTCCATTATTTTTTATGATCAAATTTGACTTTGATATACGGGTGACTCCGAGAAATAATACACATTGTATTTTCAGATTGCAATATTTCTTGCTTTTTATCTCCAAACTGTGAAAATGGAGTTTTGTCGTTTTGCTGTCAAACTGTTCCTTTTAGTCAACAAACTCAAGTATTTTTGTCCATCTTTCCAAAGCTTCATTGTGTAAATCTTTAATAATTGATAACTGCAGGCCAGCTCAGATCCAGCAGATACTTCGTGTGAGTAGAGGCACAGAGCTTCACATGTTTAGGAATGATCTCTGCAACGTGAAGTCTCTCCTCCATTCTACTGCCTCCAGCAGCCTGGTGGGAATCCTGTCTCGGTGAGAATCTCTTTTGTTTTTTAAATCACGCATATTCAGGACTGACACAACAGCACGTCAAAGTGATTTTGAATTTTGTTTGTATTTCCAGAGGTTTGTTACTGCCCAGGATTGGAGTAGAGCAGCATGGGATCGAAAGAACAGACATCGGGAATCTGGGAAGTGGCATCTACTTCAGTGACTCATTAAAGTCAGTGTGTTTTCATGTTGTTATTTAAAATTATAAAAGTAAGGAAGTGTCTCGTCATGTGCCATATATACACACTGTAATGTCACATATTTTAGGTGTTTAATGCCCAGTTTCTGTTCCAGCACGTCGGTCAAGTATTCCAAACCCAGTGTGACTGACGGCTGTCGGCTCCTGCTGGTGTGTGAGGTGGCTCTGGGCCAGTGTCAAGATCTGCATAAAAGGGATTTCACCTTGACCTGCGCTCCTGAGGGCTACAACAGTGTGCATGGAGTCCGCCGTACACAAAGAACACAATCTGATTTTGAGGTATGTCTTGAATGTAAATTGTGTCTCTTAAGAGGAAACATTGTAGAGCTACTTTTGAAACTCTGCATTATGTTTGTGTCTGTGTTGCAGGATGATGAATATGTGGTCTTTAACACAGACCAGATCAGGCTGAAGTATGTCATTCAGTATTTTCTAAATGAGGATGAAGTGAAGGACTTTCAGCCTCATGTTGACACAACACTAGCGCCTCTAGATTTAGAATCATCTTCTCATCTTTGTGAGTGGTTTATAAATACTAATCTATAGACATTCTTGTGTGTATACACCATGATTTTAGTAGAAGCTGTTATATTCGTTGTATAATGTTGCATAATGTGACCACATCATGTGCGAGATGAACTTCACGGTTATGACCCATATCCACTTGACATGGAAATCGTGTGGATGTGGATGTGTTTGTTTAATCCTTTAGTGTCCAGTGATGATGGGGAAGGTTTAGGAGAGACCAAAAACCCTCTGGAGGATGTGACTGCTGGTTTGTTGGACAGTAATGGTCAGACACTCCCCCTGCAGGCCGTACATGTGAGATGTAAACTAATGGACCTTCTCTCTCAGGTAAAGTATTACATTGATGAATAACTGACTGGTACTTACTGTAGTACAATTTGTTTAAAAAAATAAATTTAGAGCTTTTAAATATTTTTTTATTTTTGCAGTAAATAATATTTAAGTTAAACACAAAAACACAAAACCATATCCATCATTTTATAAACATGATGTTTAAAGAATTATATGTTCAGAAAATAAATTTTTGTTCTCATTTTGTTAACAGGTCGTCATTTTTCAGACATACACAAATAACAGCAGTTTTCCTATTGAGGCAAAGTATGTCTTCCCTCTAGAAGAGACTGCAGCAGTGTGTGGCTTTGAAGCCTTCATTAATGGAAAACATGTTATTGGAAAGGTGGCCTCTCTAAGCATACGTTTCTGCATTTGCTATAATAATGAATAATATTCCGTCTAATACATGTTATCCGCTCTCTATTTCTTTTTCTCTTAGGTTAAGGAGAAGGAGCAGGCACGTAAAGAATATAAACAGGCAATAGAGAAAGGCCATGGAGCCTACCTGATGGACCAGGATGCACCTGTGCGTTTCTCTCCTCATTGCTGTGTATCCATGTATACTGTAGATATGTATGTATGTATGTATTAGTGATGCGCGGGTCGTCTTTTAACCCGCGGACCCCGCAGGGAACCCGCGGGTCGGGTTGGGGCGGGTAAAGAAAATGTCACTTTATTTGCGGGGCGGGTTGGGGCGGGTCATTAAAAACAAAATTAAATAAAAAATCCATGTATGTTGCGTG
>JAQMYL010000035.1:11910417-11925230 GCA_030014365.1 Clarias pachynema
GGCCACAATTTCAAGTGCACTTGAGTTATGCAGCAGGACGATGATATAAAAACCCACAATCAAGTCCACCACCTAATGGCTTAAGAAAAAAAATGTAAGGTTTTGAAGTGGCCTTAAGTTTGGACTTACATACAATAGAGATGACCTTAAAAAGACCATTCATGCTCAAAAAACCCTTCAGTCTGGCTGAATTAAAACAATTCTGCAAATGTGGCACAGCCTGTTATTAGGTTTAGGGGCAATTACTTTTTCACATAGGGCCAGGCAGGTTCGGACAGTTTTTTTTTCCCTTAATAAATTTTTAATTTTAATAAATATTACACCTTTGTGTAATATTAAATTAGTTTTTGTGATCGAATCATTTAAGTGTGACAAATGTGCAAAAAGGGGGAAGGGGGAAAAAATCAGAAAGGAAGCGAATGCTTTTTCCCAGCACTGTAGTTACCTTCAGAAATTTTGGAACATATTGAAGGAATATTCAAGAAATATTGTTTAAAGTAAATATTACATATACTAAATTAGTCAGACAATTAAACAAAATAACCAGTCGTGCACACTAAATGAATAAGTGTAACACATTCGAACTGTTGAACCTATACTTTAGATTGTTTTAATTTATTATTTAACAAAACTTCCTTTTGTCTACTGTATTTCATGTTTGTCTTTTCTGCACAGCATGGTATGGAACCCACAGGAACCAGATTGCACCTGTGTGAAGAGGAAGACGACAGTGAGGAAGAAGATGACGCGCATTTTGGCCTTTTTGATGCTGAAGATTCTGAATATGCTGAACGCGAAAGCTTATTAGGTTCATGTTTAATGGGACTGAAAAATTATTCTTCAGATTTGGAGACCCAGGAAGAGAATGGTTCATCCCGGTCTCCAGATTTTTCCTCCTTTGCCCTACATAGTGCCCGCAGTAACGCTCTCCCTTCTCTCAGTGAATGCCCACCTGTAAGCTTCAGCATGGTTGGTTCTGCTCTTTCTGACGCTCTACCCTTACACACTCCTGATGTTCTTTATCTTAGTGCTTCAATTCCCAATTCCCAATTCCAATCTTTAAATAGAGCTGGTCCAGTTATGAAAGGCAATGATCAATATGCGGGTGCGAATGGATCTGCACGCTCGTATAGCGCCCGTTCTTTTTGTCCTACAGGAGCCAGTCATGTTTTGGGAGGCATTGGTCTACATCAGCCTATGTATGAATCTGCAGGCCCTCCTCCTCTCCTTGCAGAAGCCTGTCATGTTTGGAGACGGGATGATCTATCTGAGGGGGGTGTTGGTTCTCCAGCTCCTCCTCCTCCTCCAGGAGCTAGTCATGTTTTCAGAGACAGTAATCTATTTGGTCGTGCAATTGGTTCTGCACCTCCTCCTCCTTCTCCTCCTTCAGGAGGTAGTCATGTTTTAAGTGGCGTTGATCTATCTGGGCCTGCGGGTGGTTCGCCAGCCCCTCCTCCTCCTCCACCTCCAGGACCTAGTCGTGTTTTGAGCGACTTTGCTCTACATGATGTGTCTATGTGTGGTTTTGGTGCCCCTTCTTATGCTCCTGTTTCTCCATTTGCTATTGCTAGTACAGGAGCACCTGCTAGACTTCATCAAAAAGCTTCTGCTGCTCTTCATTTACCTAGATTTAATTCCAAAGCAGCCCCTACTCGCCCTCCAAGTGTTAGTTTTAGAGACCTTCCTCATTCTGTTGAATCTGAAGCCTCAGTTCCTCCTTCCCTTCCTATTCATTGGAATACAGGCAGATATGGTGCTCATTCTTTTGGTTCTGTCGGAGCCCCTGATACATTATCCAGTCTTGTTATTGGAGCCCCTGCTACATCTTCCAGTCTTGTTATTGGAGCCCCTGGTACATTATCCAGTCTTGTTATTGAAGCCCCTGCTATATTTAGTGAAAGAGCAGCAACAGAGCCTCCATTACAAAAAAGTTCTAGTGCCCCTTCCCCTCCTGTTGCCTCAGCTCAACCTTGTGTTGGTGGTTTTGGAGCCCCTTTTTCTTATTCTGGTATTAAATTCAGTCTCCCTGCTCGTACTGAAAGTGTTAGTTTCGGAGTCTCTCTATCATCTTCTGCCATTGGATTCAGACGCTCTGCTGCTGCTCCTCCTCCTCCTCCTCCTCCTAGTGCTGATATGTATCTCGGAGCCTCAGACCTTGCTCAGTCTTGCTTTGTTCCTGAAGCTGCAGTAGGTATGTTTAACCAAAATACTTGCTGTGCATTTTTATATTCATGTTTGAAGGTCTATTACATAGTTTTTGTAAAAAAAAAAAAAATTGTGGAAATCTATTCAGTGGATTATGACTTTTACAAAACTACAGGTCGATCTTTATTGAGAAGGAGTAAAAAACGAAGTTCACGCAGTTTTGATCATGAGATAGTCTACGCCGAGACCCGCAGCACAGGTCCTCTTGAGACAGCAGAAAGTGACCAAGTGGAGACAGACAGCATAAGAGAACAATACAGACGACCTGACAGGATCAACTGGGAGGAGCTGTTAAACCTCCAGCACCAGGTACATGCGTGTCTGTGTACATCACACACACCTAGATTCTGTCAGAAATACCATGCTGGTGGTGAGTGAGGGCAAGTAGCATCAGAATGTAATTACTACTATTAATTAAAGAAAATGTTCATATAAGAGAACATGTAATGTTGATATCCAGGCAATATCCAGCTAATAGAGGCATTTATCTAGTTAAAATGAGCAACATACTTGTTTGTGTTGTAATGTCTTGTTTTCTTATTTTCATTTTATCTTTAATCTTTAACACAGGATGGCTACTGGGAATGTACCGGGACGCTAAGTAGATTCCTCGGCTTGGATGTAGACTTCTTTGCTAATGTCTTCCTGAAAGAGAAAGGCATCTGTTCTTTGGGTAAACCCATATTATTATTTTTTTAATTATTTCTAGTGATCACTTGGATTATCATTGAGGGCTTTAAAAAAAAAAGGACACTGTTTTTTTTTTTTTTTTTACAATAAGACATGCTGCAGAATATAATGCAGTTTGGATAGATGGTGACAAATGATAGATGGACAAATGAAAGGCATCTTTTTGAATAATTGATCAAATTCAAATTTTATTTGTCACATACACAGTCATACACAGTACGATATGCAGTGAAATGCTTAGACAACTGCTTGTGACCTTAAAATAAAAGACTATGAATAGAAAATAAATATGAAAAATAAAATGGAAGGTAAATTTAACTAAGAAAGAATAAAATAAAACTTAGAATTAAAATAAATAAAATAACTGTACAACAAAAATACACAATATAGAAAATATATGAAGAAATATAGAATAATAAAAAAAACAGCTGTACAAAGTAGATATAGATTTATGGCATTTTTGTGTGGAATGAAGTTGGATAAAAATGGTAATAAAAAAATGGTATTGTCCAGGGTTGTGCAATCCACATATTTAAAGTGTCTTGTGCAGTGCAAATATGCTTAAAAGTGATTTTAAGCATGTGATAGAATGATTTAACTAATGACCACAAAGTGTAGTTGTGCAGTGGCCATAGTGTCCAGAGTGAGTGTAAAAACCATATGTGTGGATCAGTACTGTGTGGTGGTGTGATTGAGAGACTGTATCGCCTGCGGAAAGAAGCTCCTCCTCAGTCTCTCTGTGTTGGCCTTCAGGGAGCGGAATCGCTTTCCTGACCTCAACAGAGATAACAGTCCATTGTTGGGATGGCTGAGGTCCTTCACGATCTTCCTGGCCTTGGTCCAGCACCGCCTGCTGTAGATCGAGTGCAGGTCAGGGAGCTCAGTGCGGATGATGCGCTCAGCTGATCGCACCACCCTCTGTAGAACTCGTCTGTCCTGCATGGTGCTGTTCCATGCATGATAATAATATTGGTGGAGTGTGTTCCTATAATAAGTTCATGATTGAGTTGAGATCTGGGCATTTTGAATAGCATGTTTTTCACCATTCGTCCTACGGAACTTCCAGCAGGATTTAAATGTTTCATCGTAGGGTAAAGATGATTTGTCAAAATTAATTTCCACTGGTCTGCAGTGAGCTTTCCCGAACGGGACAGGTGTTGGCAAACAAAACATGGAAACTAAATAGCGTCATAGCATAACAATTGGTGCTGAATTAATTTGTTTGACCAATTGATTCACTTATTTAACTATATTCTTTGTCCTGTAATTGTTCTGGTAAGCTTAAATTTCTGATGAACTCCAGTGTGATTGACCAGGGTGTGTGTGTGTTTCAGGTACAAAGGCTCATGCTGACATCCTGAAGCTGGTAGCCACACTGCTGGTGCTACAGTTGATGCGAGTGTTGAAGATGGCAGAGGGGGAGCTGTTTCAGTCTCTCTTCCGCCTCACTGATTACCCCGAGCCCAGGCAAGAGACCCTGTTTACTCTGCATTTGCTTTACTTTCCTGCATTGTTTGTGGTAAGGGATTTTGATCGTGACCTTTTGCTCATGTTTGTCGTGTAGGCCGGCCTGCTGGGAAGCAGTGCAGAGGGCAGTAAAGTGGGTATGCTGGGCAGACAGGCAGTACCCGTGCGTGTGCAGCAGGCTGGAGTTTGGCTCGGACTGGGAGTCCTGTACACGCCAGCTGCTGGGATTGGACCCGCTGCCCCCCATCTCACCCCTGATCCCTTTGCTGCAGAGAAGAGCACACCTTCCTGTCATGTAGACTTTTAACTCCCTCTGGGTCTGTAAACTAATATTAGAAATGAAGAATCCGTCAACTGGAACGTTTCAGTCACCCATTACAAACTATACATTCTAAGTAATGTTATTTTTCTGCCTTTTAAACCAGTCAATAGTGGCAATAGTATTTTAAATGTTTTTCTTGCATGGCTCTTTCACAGACGTTATTGTTCTTTAGTATCGTCATTAACTTCTTTTTCTTCTTCATCAGTATCAGCAGCTGTTGATCTGGTGTATTCTGAGCATTGAGTTTGGGTAGTGCCTGATGGAGAGGCCATTTTTAAACCAGAAATGTAGTTACCTAATATGTGCAGTCTGTGTAGTGTTATGCACTACTACTTAATCCTGTTTTCTTTAGTTAATATGGGCGCCCTCAGGGCAGACCTACTATTGTTATTGTTATTTTACAGTGCAAAACCGTTGGAGATTAATGAGTGGTGTACTGGTGAAGTGATTGAACTGCTTTGTGGGCTTTTCCCCACTGGATGTAGTGTGCTATTACTTTTTTTTTTAAGGAATGTGACTTGTGATGGTTTCCCCCAAATTCCCACGTATCCAGTTTGAGTCGAGACGGCCCTATTGTCCTGAATCGTCCCATATCAAAAATCGTTCAGTCGGGTCTCCTGAGCCCAATGTAATGATCTCAAACTCAATACAAAATGAATTGAATTGAATACCTGTTCCGAACAAGTTTGCTCCCGAGACTCCTAGCTGTTTCTGGTCTGATCTAGGGGCGGAGTCAAACAGAAAGAACCCAATTTTTCACTGACTAGTGATGGATGGGGTGGCATGGTGGCTTAGTGGACCTTGCACCTCCAGGGTCCGGGTTCGATTCTCACCTCGGGTTTGTGTGTGAATAGTTTGCATCTTCTTCCCATGCATTGTGGGTTTTCTCCCACAGTCCAAAGACATGCAGAGTAGGCTGAGCGGCATTTCCGAAGTGCCTGTAGTGTGTGAATGAGCATGTAAGTGTGTGCCCGGCGATGAACTGTCACCCCGTCCAGGCTGTACCCCACTTTTTTCCATAACTCTCAAGTATACAAGGTTTCATAGACACTGTACATTGACATACATGTCCTACATAGACATTGTACTAGAAATTATTAAGTGAAAATCTGTCTGCCTTGGTCAAAAAATCTTGATCACATTTGCCAACAGGAAACACGTACAAATCAAAAGAACAGTGTTTTATTAAAACAGAATAAAGCTTTTAAAACAATCCAGATCAGGCATGCTTTTTTTTTTTTGCTCCTTTTCCAAACACGCTGTTTTAGCATCTATAGCTTTAACGCATCCTCCAGTGGATTTAAGCAGAGTTGGGCTGAGCTAAACATTGAGCCGGGAGAGGGTCTCTTGCTGTATGAGGTCACAATAGGGGCCAATAAAAAATGGAAAAAGGACAAACAGCAGAATATTTTTTGTATGTTCATGCAGACTGGAGATCCATCTGAATGTCTAACAATGACTGAAAAGTGAATTTTGCATAATAGTCACCCTTTAAAATGATCTAAATTAATGTGTAGAGAGCTAATAATCATCACATATGCTCTAACAAACCATTATCTGCTTACTAAAGTTATGTGCTTAACTGCTAATACTGTTGAGAGCGTTTCAAGACTTGAGGATCTTTAAGCAAGAGAAAACAGACCTTTAATGCTTCATTCACTTTACACAAGCTAGTTTTATCCATAAAGGGGAAGCAAGCTTCTTTGAATAGTTTGGGGCGGATTTAATAATCTACTTTAAAATAAGCTACTAATAAGCTAATTACGCAATGTAAACAAAAACTTGCACCAATGAATATTAATTAGAAAAGCTGAAATTAGAGAAAATGGATAGAAACTTTAAGACAAAACTTTATCTTTTCCGATAAACTTTATCTTTTTTTCATACTTTTTCGATTTCTCATCTGTGAGTCACTCTCCGATTACCGAACTGGGAGTGTATTTGGGTGACAACGAAAGAAGTAATACTTAGCGTAAACAAGGTGTAAGATACTCAACCTTACAAAATGTTTTGGTATTAATAAGTTAGAGAGATCAGCTTATTTTTAGCTTTAACTATTTCTACAAACTCTTCTCAGAGTATTTATTTTACACAGTATTTGATGTTTCATATGCTAATCTAGATTGGATCTAGATAAAAGATGCCTTGAGCACAACACAAGTTTAGACACATAGAATCCGTAAATTTGCTTTAAAAGTGTGTTGAGAACCGATATTCTTGTTTTATCTACAAGAAAAGAAGGAGAACAGCAGTGTGTCGGGTTGTTTAATATTTCAATTCAATTTAGTTAATACATTTCCATGAAATATACATATTTCTTTAAAGCAGATCCATGTGTAATCATCTCCAAAAACATAAACAAATGCCAGTCTTTAAACAAATAAACAAATGCCTTTTTAACACAGGGTCTGTACTTTCCTCAAGTATTTCCTTTTTGTTAAAGTTGAAGGGCTTTTTTTTCTGCATGAATAGTTGTAGTGGTCTAGAAATGAAAAGTGTGTAGTGGAATTGACGTGGATTTGTTCTGTTGATGGATCTCTGAGTGTAGCCGAGGCCACTTTAGATACTGTTGAGTACGAACAGTGAAGAGATCATATTCTGAGCGACAGCACGGAATAATCAAGATACGAGATCAAAGGTCTGGCTCAGGCGAACAACAAAACCCACGTTGTTACAAGACGAAGGATTCATTACAGCTATAAAGGAATTTTAAAAATAGGTTTGTGACACATTAAACACTGCAATAATGAACAAGTTTTTTAAACCAAAAACACGTTCTGTAGTTGAGGACATCTCTTAGTTCAAGCTTTAAATTCTTCAAGTTGAAAAGGTCATAAATATATTGTTACTCTGGAAATTAATTTTAAAGCAAAATGAATCATTCTACTGTTCTGTAATATACATGTATGTATATATATATAATAAACAAAATAGCATATTTTGATTATGACTACAGGACTAAATATACTCATTAAATAAAATGAGCTGATGAACGAGTGACGTTAAAATCGTGTCTCTGCATTCACTTAACTCTTTTTTGGAAATCATGTTATCGTGCCATTAAAATGTAACCAGGATCTCTGAGAGGTCAGTGAACTCATACAACTAGATAAAAATGTCAATATATTACCACAAAGACTAATATTGTGATAATGATAAAGACGATGATAGACCCGCGGTTCTCAGTAGGAATGATAACCAGTGGATCGTGTGCAGCGTATCCTGTGTAGGGTCACAGGGGGCCGATCCCAAAAAATAAAACTTGAGAGCACAAAGCAGGGGACAACCTGGGACAAGAAAGTGAAATTTTAAAACCATTTATAATTTTCCCTCCACTTCAGAATTCTGTGCTACTTTGTGTTAGTCTGTCACATAAAATCCCAATAAAATCCATTACATTTGTGGTTGTAACATGACAAAGTGTGGAAAGTTCAAAGGATATGAATACTTTTGCAAGGCACTGCATGGTAACGCATAGGGATTTTCTAGTGAACACAATTGTAGGTAATAAAAAATAATTTTTCCGTACTCTAAAAAAAAAAAGTTGGGAAGGTAAAAAAAAGTACAAGTACTGACGAGGATTTTACTTCACAAAGAGTCTTAGGCTTTGGGGTTCACACACACTATTAGAAAGTGTATTTGACGATGTCCCTCAGACGTAGGGCCTTTACATAAAGTTCAGTTCACACTGTACTCTGGGACGGTGCCAGGTACCGGTATTGGTTCTCTTTATCAGCAAGTACCCAGAGGAATATACTTGTACTTGGTCTGACTAAAAGTGGATCCCTAATATAGGGGTGTCTCCGTCAAACTGTCTAACCACATGTAGACAACCATCTCAAAACACTAAATGTGTTCAATCAGCAAGACAACATGCCATGACACTTTTTAAATTAAATCAATGATACTATGTTTAAACCTTTCAAACACGTCACAATTGGCAGCATGAGACCTGTTTATGACACCACTTAGTGTTTAGAAAGTTTTTCTAATATGGCATACTTCACTTAAATTCTTGTGTTTAATGTTCAGTAAAATAATAAGGAAAACTACATTTTTGCAGTCAAAGTCACACCATTATGTCTATAACTGAAGTGACATCCGAGAAAAGCAATAAACAAGTCATGAATGTTTGTAACATGTTCCTCTAACTCGAGTGGTTTAGGATGCTTGTTTATCGGTGCACGTTTTCTCACACTTGGCCGCTCACGCGCTCTAGATGACTCGGATACCTCAGGAATGGATCCTCACTCCCAGAAGATGGAATGCCGGGTGTGACATTTTCCTCCACATGTTCTCCTCTGTCTCCGCTAGCGGTTGGTACCCAATGTATCCGTCTTCCAGTCCGCAGTTCTCGTGCCGGCTGTGAACGCCGTATAACACACTCTCACTTAAAAGCTTTGCTCTTTCCACAGCCTGCTCGTGCAGCTTCTCCTCCAGCATGGCTGTCGTCTCCTGCTCCACGTACGCCTCAAATACAGACTTGTAGTACGGCTTCCGCCAGCTCATGATGCAGGTATGTACCACCAGCAGGAAGGAAAGACCCAGAATGATGAGCAAAGCAATAATCTAGAGCACACAGGCAGAGAAAAAAAAAAATTTTTTTGAATCATGAGTGCTGTTTCTGAATTATATGTTTGCAGAAGTTCTTCCACAGCTGATGAAAAAGTCATAAACATATTGTTACTCTGGAAACTAATTTTAGATCAAATGTAATCATTTTACTGTTCTATTATATATGTATATGTAGAATAAATTAAATAGCATATTTTGATTATGACTACAGGACTAAATATACTTATTAAATAGAACGAGGTGATGAACCAGTTATGTGTTAAAAGTTAAAATTGTGATCCTGCATTCACTTGACTTTTTTTTTTGGAAATCATCTTATCGCACCATTAAAATGTAACTGCGGTCAGGGAACTCATACAACTAGATAAAAATGTCAATATATTACCACAAAGACCAATATTGTGATAATGATAAAGACGATGATAGACCCGCGGTTCTCAGTAGGAATGATAACCAGGGGATCGTGTACAGCGTATCCTGTGTAGGGTCACAGGGGGCCGATCCCAAAAAAACCTGAGAGCACAAAGCAGGGGACAACCTGGGGTTGCCAATAAATAAGTTACAGTCTTGTGCAAAAGTTTACGCACCCCTTGATAACAGATTTTGGTAAAAAAAAATAAAAAATTAATTATCTCTTGGAAATGGAACAAAATGCACAATATTTTCAGAAAACATTGACGCATATGTACTGCTTATGCCATAAATTGAACAAAAATAAAAAAAATCAAGGGGTGCCTAAACTTTCGCATATGCCTGTAAATTTAGGCTTTATTTGTCACATATATATTAATGCACAGTGAAATTCTTTATTCTTCGAATATCCCAGCTTCTTGTGTTTGTTTGTTTGTTTGTTTGTTTGTTTGTATGCATTAAGGTTTATTGCCATATCAGCTTCACAGGCTATTTACATGGCAGATACATATTTAACATTCTACCGTTTTATATGAACCAATATAATATTAAGTTATAGATATAATGTAAGGGTTTAAAAGTAAAAAAAAGGATAAATAAATAAATATTGGATAAATAATATAAATATATGGCCTTATACTTACTGTATATATAATGCCGCTAAATAGCAGGGCACAGACACACACACACACACACTCACTATGGGTAATTTAGAAACCCCAAATCTATGGACTGTGAAGGGAAACTGAATTACCTGAAAGAAACCCATCAAGCACAGGGAGCACACACACACACACACACACACACACACACCGGAGGGAAGATTCGATACTGAAACCTTGTAGGTGCACAGGAACAGTGTTAGTTGAACGCATGACCTGGGGTCAGTGATTATACCTGTAGTTACAGCAGTATAAAGCCATTATTGTTTATATAATATGTATTATTAAGTTCTTATAATTATTACATTGTTTGACAAAACCCTTGAAAACTTAATAACTCAAAAACAAGCAAGTATACCAACTGATGTCAACTTGTCTCCTGCTGTGCTCTGTAAATATTACATGTAATAATAATAAATTTGGCTCTGATACAGAGACCAACTTTAACTATGTATATTTAAGATCTCGTCTGAATATCAACTGTTTGAAGGAGATTATTGCATATTTTGGATGCCTTCATCCAAAATTGTTTTACAATGTATAAAGAAATAAAAATGAGGAAAGTACACGCAATTAGTAGGTGTATCCAAACATTTGACTGGTACTGTCGCCGTCTCACTCATCTTCTAAACCGCTTCATCCTGTGGACAGGGTTGCAGGGGGCCTGATGGCTATCTCAGGAGACTTAGGGCATGAGGCGGGGTACACACACACACACACACACACACACACACACACTACGGGCAATTTGGGAACGCAGATTGGCCTAATGTGCATGTCTTCAGGAGGAAACCAGAGCACCCTGAGGAAACCCACCAAGCAGGGGAGGGGACCATCGATCTAAGGCGGGAATCGAACCCGGACCCTGGAGGTGCAAAGCCGCAGTGCTAACCACTAATCCGCCAACTGGATTTACTTAATACATCTCAGATACTTCATATAAACTGAAAGAGAGTATTGCTGGAATTTCCTGCAGAGTTGAAGACAGCTCCTGATGTCACCTACCCGCGACTCACTGCTGTATCTCCTGAGGACTTCTGCTTCTTCTGGACTGGGTAGGTCCTTGCAGGCGAGCTGGTCCTGTCCGGTGCCGGTCACAGTGCGGATGCAGACGTACCAGTCCCCGTCCATGAGCGCCACCACCAGCCACAGCGCCGAGGCGCACAACACCCTGATCACGTAGCTCCCTGTGACCGAGCAGCAGTAACCCGCCTCGTCCCCGCACTGCCTCGGCGTGGAACCGTCACCATCAGCACAGCACCGGGCCTCCGGCCGCGCGCGGCACCTGCACGCGGAACACTGCCACAGCCTCAGCAGCCGCGAGTCCACCAGGCTGAGCACGAGCACCATGACGGAGACCGGCAGCAGCAGGTAGAGCCAGCAGTGCAGAGCGGTCTCCTCCGCGCTCACACACGGACACGAGAACACACACTTAAACAACACCACGGTCACCAGCACCGTCACTCCCGTCCTCACCGGCAGCTTCCTCACCGGGTCGAGACGCGTCTGGAACGGCGAATCACGTGCCATGTTCCATCAAACACACAAACTCATCAAGAGACTACAGTGAATGATCCAGCGCGAGCTGGAACTGATTTATACAAACAACAACGTCAACACTAATCCTCCTCAGTGGAGTTTGCCACAGGGTTGCCAAATCTTCGACAATTGTGTTATCCACAAACATTCCAAAATGCTCCTAAGTCCAACATTATCACCCACCCGAGCAAACGTGCTAATATTGATCATAAATTACTATTAATTAGGGATGTGAATCACCAGTCACCACCTAAACCGATATTATCACCATACCTCAGTGCCGATAAGTATCATGATTTTATGTAGAGTATAAATCAATATTATAAATGTCCTTTTATGTAAAAAAAAATGTTTTTCTGATTTTGTTATTTTTAAAACCTATTTAAAAAGTTTATAATTAATATTTCTAACTTAGCAAATAATTTACTCCTACACTACCATATGGGATGAAAAAGTTGAAATAGTTCAGAGTGCACCACCTGTAGGATTATAATGAAACAGTGATGTTTTACCACCTCAGATACCTCCAAAATCTTAAATTTCAACTTGACAGTGAGCATGTGAGTGTGTGTGGCTTCTAACACATGATTTTAGACTAATTAGCATTCATGGGGTTGTGAGGCTGGTGTAAGCAAGTGTAATGAGGGAGCTTGAAACTAAACCAATTGACCGGATCATCTCTCTTATAAACGTAAAAAATAGTTTTTTTAAACTCTATTTTGGAGTCAGCATAGATCAGGGGTAGCTCAGTGGTTACGGCATTGGACTACGGTTCGGAAGGTCCCGGGTTCAAATCCTACAACCACCAAGTTGTCCCTGTTGGGCCCTGGAGCAAGGCCCTTAACCGTCAACTGCTCAGACCTAGAATGAGATTTTAAAAAATGTAAGCTGTTCTGGATAAGGGTGTCTAAATGTCAGTGTGGCCCACAAAAAAAAATCACGATTCAGAACTGAATGGACACACACACACACACACACCTCTAATATTGATGTCATGACATCAGGGTCACCGAATGATTCACGTTGCTACTATAATAATTGACTATTATTGAACAGTATACTGTTGAAGGTAGATTCAGGTCACTGGTCTTGTGTCAACATTGTCAGATAAAACTCAGAAAATGAACTGATTACCTGCTGATTAAATGAGAAGGTGAGAAGTGAAGATTAAGCCGAAGGTTCCATTATTTGCAGGGTTTTTATTATCCAGGTTATGAATAAATAACCATTAAATGTTGATATACCTCATTAAAAAAATATAAACAGCACAAAAGCAAACTGTAGAAATTTAAAACTATACTATACTACTCTATTCCAGGACGAAAAACGGGGATCTGGCAACACCAGGAGCGGAAAGGCGGGACACGAGCGCTAGATAATGTCAGTCACTTCCGCTGACCCGTCCTAAAGGTTTAAACACGTTTATCCCATGTGAGCGCCACAGGGGAAACTGTGTGCGAAACCCATCATGTATGATACAGGTTATATAACACGAGTGTCTGCTTCCTTTGCGTGTGAGCGGTTATGTGGGTGTGTATACACTGGGTAAACAATCACACTCTATATGCAGGATTTGCTGGGGGCAAAACTATCATAGTGAAATGCAAACAGTGCGGCGTTTGTATAATATTATAAAATATGCAAAACTGTAGGAAGACAGAAGAAGCCGTTATTATAAATAGGCCTGGGCACAATCACTTCATAAAACTGCAACACAAAATGGATTTGATTATTGAAAAGCTTTGAGAACCAGCAGGATGAGTACTTAAGCACCTTATGAATGGAGACAGGCACGCCACTACCTTTCGGCACGCCTATTGCTCCAGCCTGCAGGTATCCCTACTTGGAATGAATGGGTGAGATTTATTCTAAGTCCCACTTCAGTCCAGTAGGTGGCAGAAATGTCCAATATGTGGCGTTTGCCAACCGCCAAGAACCTAACACGAAAAAGAATTCAGATTGCGTTCCATTCCACAGTGTACTATAAAGCGTGCTCCCTGGTCCCTGTGCAGGGGATGTCGGTTAAGGGAACTTTCTCGACAAAATTCCACAATTCGGAAATACCTGCCACGTCACCAGAGCAGACGTCACCTCCTCCGTGCGTTACCATGGTGACATAAGCACCAAGGATACCTGTCACTGCTACTGTGGAAATTTCGATATAAATATATTAAATGATTATTGAAACAAAAACTGATACAATTAACTAGCTGTGCTATTTTTTTTTTTTTTTTACAAGATGTATGGAGAAAATATCATTATGCAGTTTTTACCGATTACTAGCCTTATAAGATTCAAGATTCAAAGAACTTTATTAATCCCAGAGGGAAATTGTTTATTCTTGGTTACAGTTGCTTACAGTCATTTTCTGGGTGGAAGGGAAAAGAGTAATAAATTAGACAAGAAGGGAAAAAACTGTAAATCTATAATTCTATATACAGATATTGCACATGTGAGGGGGGAAAGGAAAAGGTATTGCACAAGTTGTATGAGTAAGTCAGAAATTGGTCTTGAAAGTGGTTTGGCCCAAGAGCATTGTTAAATAAATATTGCATGAGTAAATTATACGTGTAAATATACGTGCAATTTCATGGATGTGACCAGTTGAGTTTTCTTGTCTAGATGAACTCCCAGATATTTGTATTCTGGAACCATGTCCACTACAGTATCTCCCCCTGGATAGATATAGGAGTCACCGGTGTCTTAGTTCTCCTGAAGTCTACCACCATTTCCTTTGTTTTCCTAACATTAAGTTGTAGGTGATTACGCTCACATCAGAAAACACAGTCGTCCACCACAGACAGGTACTCAGAGATGAGACCATCCTTTATACATCCAACAGCTACAGCAGTGGTTCTCAAAGTATGGGGCGCGCCCCACTAGTGGGGAATACAGACATGACAGGTGGGGCGCAATGAACGGGAGGAAATTAGTGGAAAATA
>JAQMYL010000035.1:11951482-11968301 GCA_030014365.1 Clarias pachynema
TGTTTCGGTCCGGTACATACCGGTTCTATAGGTACCGGTTCCGTATTGGCACCGGTTTTCGGTACCCAACCCTAGTTGTATAATATCTATAACTTTGAAACCTGGCACCATGGGAATGAAAACTGCAGAGTCCAGACTGCAGCCTGCAGAGACGCAGAGTGGCTACTATTGTCTGTCAGGGAATGGCTGAAATTACTCAGGTCTGCTCCACATTGCCACCCTGATTACTGCTTCACTCGCCTGTACATCAGAGACCAGGAGCAGCTCTTCAGTCAACGTTCTTAAAGCAGAGGTACTTGGCACCATTTAAAAACACCAGTCATACAAAGCAAACAAGGGAGTCTGAAATGATTCCTGACCCTGAAATCGGCAGCTCTTTTGCATGTGGCAAAGGCAAATGGGCTTGCATGTAAAGCCTTGACCTGACTGATCGCGTCATTAAAATACTTGTGGATACGAGTAAACCTCAGTTTGTTTTAATGTTCGTGAGGTCCTCAAACAAACAACAAAATACAAAGCAACTTGACTGTCATGGTCTGTAAGAATGGGTGGATGAATAGTAGGAGTGAAACAGCAGACAAACGTCACAGGTTTGGTGTTTACCTCAGTTCTATATCAAGACTTGGTATATTAACAAATAAGAAACACGCATAAAGGCATAAAATTTTTTATTTATTATTATTATTTTTTTATTTCACACAAGCTATTACTTGTGTATACATAAGTTATGTATACACAAGTAATAGCTTTATATTAATATAAACATACAGACACCTGATTTTTATAACAATTTTAAAAGTTTAAAGATTTTTCAATTTAGAATAAGGATAATTAAATTAAGTGTAGTCCCTTCCTTATAAACTCTTTTATTTGAAGTTAGCATTGTTTAAATGCTGCTCTTGTTTTTTAAGTAATGAAAATATTATTACAAGCAATGGGTTACATTTACTCATTAAAATTTTTTAAAGAATAAAAATTGTAACGCTCGGCGGAAAAATGCCATAACGTATCGAGATATTTACAAAATCCTGATACTTATAGAATCACATTGAATCAGCACCTGTGTATCGTAATATTGTACCGGGAGGTGATGCTGATTCCAATCCCTACTGACAAATGTACATCACTTATCCGACATAATTCTGACCGGTGAATTAGAACGTAATGCTGAACTGTATTTTAAATGAACTTGTTTCATGTGATTTATTTACAACTTCTATAACTCTGAGCTGATATTTATACTTTTTGGTACTTTTTTTTTCTTTTCCTTTCTGCCCTTTTTTTTGTTTTGTTTTTGTTTTTTAAATCTAAGCACACCGTGTTTGGCAGCAGCACAGTCTGTGGGAGGCATTTATCAGGATAAGACGTCTGTGGTTTTCCTATGTATGCAGTGGTTCTCACAGGTCTGAAATATACTTATGTTTAAAACCAAAAATGAAGAACTAAACACTCTTTGGTGTACAGTAATGGCACTGTTTGTCAGAGCATGTAGTCCTTAAGGACCAGAACATGTTTTTAGCCATTTGCACATTGCATTACTGTGTTTAACGAATAGCTAAAAACATGCTCTGGTCTTTAAGGGCTACATAATACCTCTCTCTCTCTCTCTCTCTCTCTCTCTCTCTTTTACTTATTTTTCTTGTTAGATAACATGTTTTCCACAGTGCTGTGAGGTAAAGACATTAAAAACATTGTCATGTCAGGTTAATTTTAATGAAATGTAATGTGAATTTCAGAGAATCTTTTAGGAACTTTCACACAACTTGATTTAACAAGCTCTTTCAATTTTACAAAGTATAACATAAATCAGGATTAGTCTTGTCGAATTGTATTACAGGTGCTCTGAGTATGCCTTTCCAGTAAGATAGCATGTTTAGACATGTAGGAGTGTCAACCTTTCACAGAGACAAAACCATTCAAGTAACTTATCCTTCTTGAAGACAAAGCATATCATAATGACTGTTTTGCATCAGAGGGTCAGTCCTTGTGACCAAACAAAGCTTCAAAGACTCGTGTAATTTAAACATCCAGAAAAGTCTTTAAAGGAAAGATGCATGTGAGTACAGCTCAACTCTAAGTCTAAGAATAGAGCATTGAGGTCCTCTGGTTTGATGTGTGAGTTTTGTTGGTTTCATTTTACTAAAGGGAATGAAGTATTGTAAGCACGTCAGCACTTTACCACAGCACAAGAAGGGCAAGATTTCTTTGGAAATGTGAAGGTGCTTAAAGTCATGGAGTAAGGAGTATACAAAATGTAGTGTGTTTGTGTGTTTATGTATGTACAATGTATGTGTATGTATAAACATATACTGTCATGTTCAAAAATTAGCATGCCTCTTTTAAATCTATGTGCTTTTCTGTTTAAAAAAAAAAAAATTCTGATCGTAGCAGGTCTTAGTATTAGGCAAATACAACCACAGATGAACATCATATAACTTGGCATTATTTAACAAAATTTAAGCCAAAAAACAACCCAAAACAATGTGGGCAATACTAGTTCTCTCAAAATTAGTTTTTCTCAGGCTACCAGAATAAATAGGTACAGGAGCAGTGTACTGAGAGGTAGTAAATGCCACGGATGACAACTGCCGTAAAAAGTATAAGAAGGCCATCCTGACGGTCACAAATGCTTTGCAGAGAAACCTAATTTCGCACAGTGAGTGGGCTCTTCTTTAAAAAAAGCAAACAGGAAAAAAAAACTCAAGGATTAAAACTCTTAAAACTCAAGCAGTGTGGTTCTGTGCAGCAACGCAGACCTATTTAAGTGTTAACGCTAAGGCCTTAGACATCACATTGTGCATTTGGGTTATTATATAACAAGTTATTATTACTTTTAAAACTTAGACATTTTACTCCTGTCAGAACATGTGAATGATGTCGAGAAAATGTTAGAATATTATTAATATTATTATTATTATTATTATTAATTTGTTATTATTATTGTTATATTTTTTTCTTTCTCCATTTTTCACAACAGTGCTTCAGTTCATTAAGGTTTGAGGAATTTGCTGTTGCACAGCTGGACTTTGACTAGGCCATTCCAAAACCTTGATTTATTTAGTTTTATCACCATTCTGTTATATATTTACTGGTGTGCTTCCGGTCATTGTCCTGTTAAATAACCCAATTTTGACCAAGCTTTAGCTGTCGGACAGATAGCCTCACATTTGCCTGTAGAATACTCTGGTCATGGTCGACTCAATCACAGAAATCACCACCCTCCACTGCCGTGTTTCTGCTGAAATCCTGTTTGGTTTTTGCCAAAATGGCACTTTGGCATTAAGGCCAGACAACTCCACTTTGGTCTCATTTGTCCATACGACATTGTTCCACAAATCATGTGGTTTGTTCGGCTGCAGTCTTGTGAACCTCAGTCATGCTTCTGTGTTCTTATTACATGGAACAGGTTTCTCTTTGCAATCCTACCATTTACATTTAGGCATTTTGGCAGACGCTCTTATCCAGAGCGACTTACATTTTTATCCCATTACACATCTGAGCAGTTGAGGGTTAAGGGCCTTGCTCAAGGACCCAACAGTGGCAACTTGGTGGTTGTGGGGTTTGAACCTGGGATCTTCCGAACCGTAGTCCAATGCCTTAACCACTGAGCTACCCCTGGCCCTACCAAACAAACTGTACTTGTTCAGTATTCTTCTAATCGTGCTGTCATGGACTTTAACATTTAATATGCTCAGTGAGGTCTGTAGGGACTGAGATGTAACACTCTGGGTTTTTTTTTTGTTTTGTTTTTTTGTGCACTGCATGGTCTGACCTTGGGGTGTGAATGTGCTGGGACGTCCACTCCTGGAAAGATTGACAACTGTCCTGAATGCCTTCCACGTGTATAATTGTTCACACTGTAGAAGTCCACTTTGTCCATCCAGATTGATGTGCTGCAACAGCTTCAAGGCCATTGCTTATGTATTTTCCTCTTGGCATTGTGTTAACACACACCCCTTAATGGTCCAGACCAGCAAACTATCAAATCGTCTTCTTTTATAGAGGTCTGCACAGCTGCTCAGGATCAGTTAATCAAGGGCTGCACCTGGCCGCAACTTGCATTCTTTTCAATCCTGTGAAAGCAATAAGGGGATACTTAAAATTTCTACGTTTTTTTTTCTTTGTTTTTGTTAAATCCACAATTCACAATGAAAAAAATTTTTCTCCTGAGGTTGTATTTGTCTAAGACCTGCTATGATCAGAAGATTTTATTTTATTTTATTATTATTATTAGAAAACACTCAGAATTAAAACCTTAGAACATATAGTGTGTGTGTGTGTGTGTGTGTGAGTACATACAAATGTAATCAATAATGTAATAAATCATGTCTACCTGTCTTACTGTTGGCAGAACTATTTGCCTATGTATATAGATATGTGTGTGTGTGTGTGTGTGTGTGTGTGTGTGTGTGTGTGTGTGTGTGTGTGTACAGGCAAATAGTGTGTGTGTATATATATATAAAATGTGTGTTTTTATATTTGTATGCGTGCACACACACTCACTTGTACTCTAATGTTCTTTTGCGCTTGTCAGTGGTATGGTCACACAATACTGAGGAACAGCTATTACAGCTCGTCTTGTGGGCTACATTGATCGCTTTCCTGCTTAAAGACCCCTATAACCAAGACACAGAGCATGTATTAAAATTTATTTGCTTAATTATATAATAATAGAGATATATTTCTAAATTATATACAAGTTTTTATGGCAAATCTTAACAATTAAGAGAAAATACAATATGGTAGTCTCACATGGCAGAAAAGGTAATAAGAAACGACAAGTTTATGTCCTTTCCGTATGATGCATAATGAGTCCAGATCTTAAACTATTGCAGGAGACTACAGCTATATCTGTCTGTTCGGTTTTTGCATAAAGGTTTGATTGCAAAAAAAAAAAAACATATCAGGTGAGGGGAAGTATCAGGAAGTTTGGTCATGAAAATGAAAAATGGCTTTGTCCTTTTAAGTAGGTTTCTCTCTATATTTTTAAATTACCTTTGTGAGTGTAGAGTTAAAACAGACGTGTGTGTGTTGTGTTGATCAACAGCCATATTGCAGGTTACTTTGCATAACTTTATCATGATGCATGAAACTATTTACATATTGAAATGGCAGTGTTGCATCCTTGCATACATTTTAGAAATTTGGACTACATTTGTATGCCTGTCCTGCATTTATACGGAGACTATGAACAATTGTTTGTTTTAACAGTCACACTGAATGCTGGCTAATAGCTTCTAATCCTGAAGTGTTCATTTGTTAATAGTTATTTAATTAGAATAAAAATAAATAAAAAAAACGAACAAACATTGAATGCATTTTGTGGGTTTTTTTGTTTTTGTTTTTTTTTTCCTCCTGCTTCTGGCTAACTTTTAATAAATTTTTAACCACAAAGCCTTTAAGTAGTCATCACTCTGCATATGTGAACGTTTTTTGTGGTTGCTCTTTCTTTCTGCATCACCTGCAATGGAAAAAGCAGATGTTCAGTCTTTTTGTCAATGAGAGCCCCAAACCAAATTACCCACATGAAGCAGGAAATTGTGTAGGATTTAGCCACTGATGAACCATGTGACACAAATTCATCTTTACCAAAAGCTCTTCCTGTCTTAAAACTCATAATTTCCAGCTATCAAGGCTGTGCTTGGGTTTTGATGAAACATGACTTTTGTGCCTTTTTGACAGGATGGTGGTCTTAATGCTTTGTGGGAATTTGACTAAGGTGCATGCAGGATGAAGAGTGTGCTTGATCCCTGGCAGGCATTGATCACAGTTTTACGAAATCTCCGGATACGTAAAGTGATACAGAATGAAAGTTGAACATGTCCCTAATAAATTCTAAAAAATACATCTTATTTAATTATTAGGATTAAAATGTAGATAAATTCTGTACTCATTCAATGCACATATTGCACTATTCTTTTTAAAGTGTTAACAAAGCTGAAAGCTGAGAATACTGCACGAGCCATTTGCAGTCATAAATAGTGGTAAATACAAGTATTAAGCTTGTTTGATTATGCGAACATGAAAATAGAAATAGGCAGGAGAGGACTGAGAGTAGAGATGACGTGGAAAATCAGTAAAAGGCCCTTAAGTGTGCTGCTGCCTCTTACTTAAAGGCTTCTGTATCATTTAATACCACAAGGCATTTCACCCCCCGCCCTCCCCCGAGCGCCCTCTGGTTTAGAGAGATTTAGTCAGGAACAAACAGCTGCATAGCACACCTTCTAAAAGAGAGAGAAACCCTCTCCAGGGAATATGTGAGAGCACAGAAAAAGAAGGAGGAGAAAAAGGCTTCATATGATCCTTATAATGGAAATTTAAGAGGTTGACCTGGATTATTGCCCTGCTTTCTTTCCAGAGTTAGTCATACAGATTTTATTACAAGGACTATAATTTGACTTGACAGTCGGTGTATAACTTGAAATCATCCTTTTGCTAGTTTAAAAAGCTTTGGATAAGGGATGCATAATTCTTTTATTTTTAGTTATTGTTAATTTTTTGGTACTCATCCGTACTGATGCTGAAACAAGCAACCTACACCGAGTTAGGCAAACAGTACCATGTGCATGGATAATGTTATTTGACTTTGTTTTTGTTTGCCCAGTTTACATAATGGCCATGAAAACCACACACCTGCATGTTCGTACACATGGATTTTTAGGTTTGTACTGCATAAGAGCTCTTATTTTCCCTAATTTTGTTTGTAATGATTTGCGATTTACTTTCCCTGCATTCAGATCACGCTGCATTCACGTCTCGCTCATTTACTGGACAACAACCCCAGATGCTATCAGACACACTCATTGGTCACGCTCGCGCAGTGTAAAACAAAACACTATTAATTCACCAATCAGGCCAGAGATTAGATAATGATTCAGTCATACAGTTGACTTCTCTTATCTTGCTTCCTCAATTACGGCGTTCTGCTTCCACTCATGTGACGTGTAATAGGATGTAGACCTGAAGAGACTGGTCAGTTTGCTTGGTGGAGTTGGAGCAGTATGCTGTTTATTTTCATGCAAAAACCTCTCTCTCCCTCTCTCTCTCTCGCCCCTCCACACTCAATACCATAATACGATGGTTGCTCAGTTCCAACCAATCAGGGGCTATAGGCGGGACAATACCAGCCAATCAGAAGCTGCAAGATGGCACATCCTGACGCCCGTTTCTGATTCCCTCAATGCTCATGAGTGAAACAATTACATTTTCTTCTGTTACATTTAGCAGCTAGTACATACTACATCACTGCATGCATTTACATCATTATAATTATTACTTATTATACACACACACACACACTGGCATGTACAATTCTAATCTGTATATAACTTACTGTATTAGTTTATTAAACCTAGCTACACCTGAAGCGCTGATTCTGTTCTGAAACGAGATCCGAAAGCTGCACAGTTTACATTCTGTACTGTATAATAAATTCCAAACTAGATTTAATTTTAAAGTACTTAACAAACTGTGATGTTTGCCTTATGTTAATAAAAATAATGATGTAATCAATGTTCTCCACTGATAGCGTTATCAGTATTATTATTTTTTTTATCATCATAAGGCAAATGTCACACAATGGGCCAGCATTACCTGCTAGCTCAACAGATGTTTATGACCTTTACCACAATATTTTGATTTATTTCATATTTCTATTAATCTTCCATTTTCAGAGATCCAACCTACTAACCCCTCCCTCATTTTACCCATATGTGAAGAGTAAGGTGAGGTAAAAACATTAAGAACTAAACACTCTTTGGTGTACTAAGAAGGGCACTGTAGCCCTTAAAAACAGAGCATTTTTAGCCGTTTTTGTAGATGTATGTATGGGGGTCAGGATTGTGCAGTATAGAATGAAATGTACTTTTTTTTCTGCACAACCTAGGCAATATGATAAACTGAATTTTATTTCACATTAACCAACTATACAACCATAACTGAATAAAAATAAATAAATAAAAAAGGTCACATGGGCAAAGATCATCGTCTGAACCCTTGCCCTGGTCATACAGCAGCTTGCGAAGATGAGGGTAACTATGCACTTTCTCTGAGACATGTGAAGCAGGCAGACTCTCTCAAGCATCACTGGTCGTCTCACCAACACCCCCAACGTTCACTAATATTCTTGAAAACCATGACTGTCCCTGACAGCAAATATATATATTTCTCCTGCGTTGTCTTCTCACTGTGAAAGCCAGGAAACTAGACTTGAAGTGTAATGATGAGGTTGAGTAATGGAGCTGGCTGAAACAGTGTGTACCTCATGAAGCAAACAGGAAATATATTCTCAAGATTTAAAGGACTCTCTGAACACACTCCTCTTAGACACACATGACTCTGATCTCATGTTTTCATGAGGTTCCTGAATGAAGGCTCTCGTTTTTGGCTCTCATTTTCAGTCCAGTCCAGTCTAGTCCCTGTACCTGACCATTTTCAGAGGAATGTTTTTTTTGTTGTTGTTGAGGGGTTGGAACAGACGAGAGGGAAAATGGGGTTGCTGCTTAGGATGTTTCATAAACAGTTTTTGTTTTTAATTGTATTTAATTATGATTTATCACTTTGCAGGCTGTCGCGTTAAAAAATTGTTTCCATTTCTTTAATCCACATAATTTGTTTTTATTTAATTTGAAGAAATAAGAGACTTTTGCACTGTTCTGTATAATTGCTAATTAAGCTGGAACTGTCGTGTCTAGTTCAGGTCTCATTGTACGTTTTAAAGTGAATTAAAAAAAAAAATCAATAGTTTGCTAATTTGCTAATTTTGTTTGTCATGACACTTGCATGAAGTGGGCCTGCAGAACAAAGAAGAAAACTGTCAGAAATAATACAGGGCATAAATTAAGGCAATCCAGGAGCGCAGTAGTGCCGGATAAAACTGATTTATAGCTGAATATATTATAATATTACCATGTGACATGAGTACACATTAGGCTTGGACACTCCAGTGTAATATTGGTTGTTATTGGTATTTACCATCATCAGTGGAGACCTTTTAGCCTTATAAAGTCTTTTACTGGAACCATTAGAGTCTGAAAACATCTACTGCAACCTAACCGCATTACTGACTGCAGTTTTCAGTCAAACCATTTAGCCTCAGCACCGCTGTCCTCAATTTAGGATTCGCAGTAGCAACAAGGTGTGATTAGAGGTTTGACACTACTAAAACCACTCCTGTTCTCCTCATGCTAAACATTTGTGTAAAAGCAAGTATTAAACAGCCTTGCTAGAAGCTGAGGAGTTATTGACTTTTTAAAAATGCATATTTGTGTATTTGAAATTTCCACAAAAGGAACACTAGAAACCATACCAGTTTTTCAAAGCAGTAAATGAACACTGGGAGTTTGAGGAACGTGTACTAGACGGCATAACAGTTTATTAGGCAAAATCATACTCAAGGTCGTGCTGCTGTGTTGGTTATCAGCACGGGTGTGATATTGCCTAATTAACGGCTATGCTATAGAGTTCCACAAGCTCCATTTATTAATAACAGGTTACGGTTTCTTTGTTTATTTAACCAGTTATTTTGCTCGGCCGGCACATATCCTTCTGCAACCGGCAGAACTAACCAACCACAACTGGCAAAGGTGGCAATCGACAGTTAGAAATCGACAGTTAATGTAATTAATGTGTCTAACAGTAGTTAAACAGTTAAGTGGACAAAGTGCTGTTTAAAATAACATGACGTTATCAGTTGTATTTTCTTGCTAAAATGCATCCGTGACTGGTTTTGAAGGTGCATTTTGGCAGATAACTGCTCTCTCTATCCTCAGTACTGCGTTCCTTACAGACCTACTTTTCACCCATGCTGCGACCGACAGTTTGTGTAATTAACAAGTGTAGGACACCTGGGACGCAGAGTGATACATAAAATTAGATGTCCCAGTATTGTTGCTGTGCACCATCATCACCAAAAATGCTCCGGGAAATTCTCTCGTACAATCTGATTACTTACTACCTGTTGTATAAAACCTGCATTTTAAAAAAAAATTTTTATTTATTTATTTTTTTTATGTTCGATAACATAAAACTAATATTTGTTTTCCAAGTGTGTTCTGCTCGCCAGTGATATTTTTATGTTAACTTAATTGTTGTCTGTAGATGGATCATTTTTGTGTTGTGGAACAAAACCATCAGTCCAGGACTTCTGCATGGCCACTGATTATAGCAAGAGTACGAGTTTGACCGTCGACTGTTCTTTATGATTCATGCAATCATGCATTTTGTTTACTGCCTCCCTTCGCTACATCAAAACAAAACTGCAGTCTGCCGACAGCCAATGGTCAAGCTGGAAACTCATAGATTTGGTGTTAATTAAAACTTAAATGGTTTTGTTCTATTTATGTAGTGCTTTTAACAAAAAATGTTGCAAATCAGCTTTACAGAATAAAAAAAAAATATGGAAAGGAGTGTGAGGAAATAATATAACAATTATCAGTTTATCCCTGATGAGCGACGATGGCAAGGAAAAAAACTCCCTGAGATAACAATAGGAAGAAACTTTGAGAGGAATCAGACTCGACACCCAAATAAAGATATGTTTCTCGCTATCAGATAGCAGGGATTGTTTTGCAGTCATACTGCGTGTTAGGAGACTGGAAGTTAAATATAACAGGAACGTTGTTTAAGTTAGTATGACATCCACTTTCATTATTGAAGGCTCGGGTACAAAACTGGGATTTTCAGCCCTGAACTGTTAGGAGACTGCAGGTGAATGGTGATCATTAGATGTATGTTCGATCAGTACGTTTTTATTCCTGCAGTGCATCAGAGTCGGCCAACTACCTGGTATGTATGAAGTGTTTTCATGGATGCAGAAATGTTCACTGTTTAAGTGGTCAGTATCTGATGTACTGACAGCTCCAGGGTTTCCAGCTTGATACTGAGCTCAGGTTACTCTCTGTGTACTGTTTTGCATTTTCTGTCTGTGTTTTCCTGCCTCCCACCCGTTCTTGTTGGAAGGGGGTACTCCCGATCGCTGAAGTTACATTGCTGGAATCTGGGGCATGTTGGTTCGAGCAAAAAACCTGCAGTCACATTGGCAACTTGTGGATAAGATTGATGTAGGCCATCGGTACATTAAACGTAAATAAGATTTAAAATTTAAAGAGAATATTTCTTCAGCTACAGCATTATCCTGGTCAGAAATTATTCTGGGTGTAGACAGCCATGGCCTGGATCTTAAAATGCGTAGTACACTAATGATGTACTGACTCTGGCTCATTATTGACAATATGTCTATTCTCAGTCTTTCACCTGCCTTGTGCTGACTGCTAGCTTGAGGCAATACAAGAAATAAGCAAATAAGCAATGGCATAAGTGCCATTTTATGCTGCAACCCTGTTCTTCTTAGATATATTTACTCCTCCTTTCTTGTATTTGTTTGTCTGTTGTGCCTAATTAGCTTGAACGCTGCCCTTACGTTCTTCACAGTGAGACACTGTGACTGTATGTGTTTATGGGGTTTTATAAGGGTCTTAGTTAAATTCAGACAAGAATACATACTTCATGCTTTCGCCGTATTTTGGAGATGCTTTAATAAGTTAAAGATGTAACCCCAGTAAACATCAGCATTTTTATTTATTTTTGTTTATCGAACGTCGTGTTACATCATCCTTTTGTGATAACATCACATTTTAAGTGAAAATGTACACAATGTCATCCTTTACTAATCTCTGTGCCCTGCTGTGCTCATGCCCTTGTAGGGAAGAGGAGGAGAGCCTTCGCAGTAAAATCCGGGCAGATCACGAGCGCGCGCTGCAGGAGGCCAAGGAGAAACTGCGCAAGTCCAAAGATGAGCTGAGGGCAGAGATCCAAACAGAAAAGACTAAAGTAGTAAAGGACCTGAAAAAGAAGGATGGACCAAAGCCCCTACCCCCAGTGCCCATGCCCAAGCTGGTGGGCATCAATGATGGAGACCCTGGAGACCCTGATGTTAAACAGAAACGGGACAAGATCAGAGAGGTGAGAGCACTTTTAAGATTGACGAAGGCACGAGCGAAGTGATTCTAACGTGTGGTGGAAATCCTGAAAAAAAGCTATAAAGACAAGTCTTTCATAAACTGAGTACGAGCAAACTAACAAGGAGCTGATTTACCTTATCTGACCCAGACGAGATGTCTTCACCTTATCATTCATTTAGTAGCTAATCTATGAGCATCTGAGGGGCATCTGTGAGCTCACGCACGCGGAAGGACCGGATAGCCGAGTGTGTTACGCCGCCCCCGACGGTGCGTGAGCGAGCAGTTTGAAAAGATGCGGTCGGCTGGTGTCACGTGGTTCGGAGGAAACACATGATAGTCTTCAGCCCTCCAGACTGAGTGGTAGTAGACTTAATGTGGGAGCCCCCTAGTGACTGGGAGGAATTGGACACGACTAAATTAGGGAGAAAATCTGGGAATTAAAATATATATATATATATATATATATATATATATATATATATATATGGACGAGACATGGACGAGAGGTTGCTGAAACAAAACATCTGTCTGAGCAGCTTCACCCCACTGATGTGCCACATACAGGTGTAGAAGCAGGAAAAGTCCATCAATTTATAATGATTCCAGTTTCAGTTGTGTGTAGGTCACTGAAGGGACATCTGTCATTCACCATGGGATGTTGATCCACTCAGTGATGCATAAACACAGACACACGCACACAAATAAACAGGAGTGTCCTGTAGGTCACAGTCCATCTTGCCTTGTTTCAGTGGAAGCCTCGCAGCAGGGCCATCTGCTGCTCACAAGGGGACCTTAACTCTACTTATTGTTTGTGTGTGGTAGACATCAACATGTCACGATCTCGAAGCAGGTGCAGGAGGAAAACACTTATGGACGCATAAAATGCACAGTGTGTGTACAGTTGTGCTCAAAGGTTTGCATGCTCTAAAGAATTTCTTAAACGTTGCCATTTATTTGAAAAATATAACTGATGATGCGAAATGTTTTTTTTTTTTTTTTCTTATTTAAGGATAGTGGTCATGTGAAGTCATTAATTATCACAGTTATTTTTGACTCCTCTTTAAAATCTAATTGATAACTGAACTCAACCAAACAACCCTGATCAAAAGTTTAGATATCCTTGAATGTTTGGCCACATTATAAACACAGCGTGTGACCAACACAGGTTAAATTGCGATTAAAGGGATGTGACCAATTGTAATTAGTGTCAGTGCATAAATAGTCAGTGAGTTTCTTAACTCAACTCATAAGGTGATGCACTGACTAGGCTGGATACTGCAGTGGGAAAGACAAAAGACCTGCCAATGGACCGGCGTAAGAAAGGTAGTTGAACTTTATAAAATAGGGAAAAGGATATAAAAAGATATCTCAACACTTGAAAGTGCCAGTAAAATCAGTACTGTTCAACCTCTCATAAAGAGGTAGAAAATAAGTGGTTCTGTTGGTACTAAGCCACGGTCGGGTAGACCAAGAATGATTTCACCCACTACTTGTACGGGACGCGAAGAAAAAAAAAAACACAAACTTTGAGACAGAAATAGACTGCTCTGGGGGAGGTGGAAAGTGTTGATGTTTCAAAGAGCACGATAAGGAGGAACTCGAACACAAATGACCTGCATGTTCGGTTTGCCAGAATGTGCCCATGACACAAAAAGGCCAATTTGCAGTACTCCAGACAGCACCTAGACAAGCCTCACAGCTTCTGGAGCTGAGTAATTTGGAGTGATGAGACCAAAATTGAATTTTATGCTGGGAGAGGCGTCAACAAGGCCTACTCTGAAAAGTACACCATCCCCACTGTAAAGCATGGTGGTGGATCTCTTATGGTTTGAGCCTGTGTGAGCTCCAGTGGCACCAGGAAGTCAGTCTAAATTGATAGCAAAACAAATGCAGCATGTTATCAGAAAATACTGGCAGACAATTTGCATTCTACAGCATGAAAGCTGCTCATGGGACGCTGTTGGATGTTTGAACATGACGATGATTCAAATCACAAGGCCAGTTGTGGCCCTCCAGTGGCTACATCAGAAAAAGGTGAAGGTTCTGGAGCGGCCATCACAGTCTCCTGACCTCTATATCATTGAGCCACTTTGGGGAGATCTCAAACATGCAGTTTATGCAAGACCACCAAAAAATGTACATGAGGTGGAGGCATTTTGCTTAGAAGAACTGGCCGCTATACCACCTGAGAGAATTACGGACAAAAGACTGCATGCCATCATGCTTATAAAGCTAAAGGGGGCAATACGCGATATTAAGAACTAAAGTTATGCAAACTTGTAAACAGGGATTATTTCCTCATTTTCTTTGTCATGTTTTGTTTGATGATTGTGCCATCATGTTATACCTTACATATGAACTTGAGTCTTGTAAGAATTGAAATAAGTTTGTTTTGCCTTCTCACTCATGTTTTCTTTAAAAAATGGTACACATTTTGCAAATTCTCCCATTGTATGCAAACTTTAAAGCACAACTCTCTCCAAACTAAGGAAATGGTTAGAACTTGTATTCAACTGCACTGACCCAGTATGCAAAGTTTTTTCTCTTATTTTTTGTAAACATGCAGATGGGTCTCGCACATAAAACAAAAACATAAGCATAAAAAAACCATCAAGAAAAATATTTACTGTTTATTTTTTGTTGTCCTTTTTCCGTTTATGTCCTGACTGTGGCTTAAACAGCCACTTAGATTTTTTCCACTATTTATATATAATCACAATAGAGTGGAGGAATTGTGGCCCAATCCTTTTTGCGAACTGCTTCAGCTCAGTGACTTCTGTAGGCGTCCACGAATGAACTGCATGCTTAAGGTCTTTTCATAACATTTCAGTAGGATTCATGCCTAGATTTGACTACCCCATTTCAGAAGTTTAAATTTCTTATTTTTAGCCTTGCTTGTGTCATGTCTGGACCATTTGACCTTTTCACACTTAAAGCGTAATTAGTAGACTACATACTATAGACCATAAAAAGTATCAAAGGTTTTTGTCAGTTTTCCGGCCAGACTGTCTAGGTGCGGCAACAGTCTACTATAGAATAAACACTCACAGTTCATCCAAAAGCAGACTTATAGTAAGTATAGAAAGTTCCTGCATTCTACCTGTGGCATGTTTATTAATCACAAATGTAAAATCACGAGACTTCAAGTACATCAACGCCACCCACCCAGAGTCCACCTCCAGAAGACTCAAATCATTTGGCCTGCTTCAACTACTGAAAACAATTTTTTATTTAACATTACTGGAACTGGGCTAAAAAGTGTCCATCACATTAATAAAACTTATAAGGACTGTGATGACCTTCAGCTTCATGAAAAATAAATAATGAATGGAGATCCTTTAAATGGTTAATAAAGATGCATGGTAAAAAAAAAATAATAATAAACAATGAGCAGAGCTATGTTTAATAGTGAAAGTAAGAACATTTCAACATGTGATGAGAACTCACAGGGTTGTGACTGAAGAGCTGTGAACATAAGAAAAGCACTTGTTAGTGAGACAACTCCTGATAAAAAGAAAACACTTAAATTGCCCTGAGATCATAAAGATTAAACTTTTGGATTAAAGGGAAACGGTCACATGGTCTGATGAGTCCAGATTCCTGATCAGTAGGCGTGTCCGGGTCTGAAGTGAATGAAGCGATGATCAGGTAGTGTTATGATCTGGGGTTGCTTAAGTTGCTCAGGTCTAGGCCCAGCAGTGTTTGGTGGTAACAAAATGAAGTCAGCTGATGACCTGAATGTACTGAATGATCAGGTTATCAAATCATTGTTTTTTTTTGTTTTTGTTTTTTTTCCCCCCTTCCTTGTTGGCAGCGGCATATTCCAGGATTCAAATTGTGAAAGAGTGGCGCTTTGATCATGAAGTCATTTGCACACACTAATTATCCACCACACTGTGTACCGTCATCAAAGCTAAAGTCGGTCAATGAAATCTTGGAGTGTACACTTTTTTTTTTTTTATTGCCCCGGGCAGTGTATGTTTGTGGGTTTATGTAACAAAGCAAGTACAGCCGTAGCACTTTACTCTGCTTGAATATCTGCCCGAGGAGTGATCAACAAGGTATAAAGGCGGCTCCTAATTGATGGCTATTGTTGAAATCCAACATGGGTTTCTAGAAATCTACAATTATTAACAATTTCAGATATCCACTTTCTTAGACCTTCTGCAGCCTCAGAACCAAATTGCTTATGCAGAACTATTGATTCTCTGGAAATATTTGAACATTAGAATTTGTCAGCAGTTAAGCAATTTGAAAAATAGTTGGTGGGAACAGGCTATGACCAACCTGAATAAAACAATACTGCAAAAATAAGCATCAAACGAATTTTTTCAATTTTAATTTTTTTCAGATTTGTCCTTTACCTTGTGTCTTTCAGTCATAAAGATTCTGAATGATTTGAGGTGAAATGCTTTTGCCTGCGAGCGGTGCTTTAATTAGAGTTGTGCTAACCTTGAATAGCGTGACCGAAAACAAGATGCACCTGCAGTGAAACCTCTCCTCAGGCTACTGCCTCAGCAGCACACAGCTCATTTGAATCCATGTTTGAATAGATTAAGCGTGAGATTTGGCTTCATTTCACCTGTATGGATTAGCTTGTAGCAAACGCTAAGAGCCGAGACGCAGAACCGAGAGAACATAAGCAGAGCTTTCATCCCATCTGCCAGGGCGTTGTTTGTGCTTTTTGTGCCACTGTTCTCTGTGCTTCTGTCCATCATTCTCCTTTCTGCTTCTGACCCTGGTTCATCTCTGTCTGCTCTGCCCTTTCCTGTCTGTGTTCCTCACACACACACACACACACACACACACACACACACACACACACACACACACACACACTCACTCACACACTCACTCAC
>JAQMYL010000035.1:11996911-12032746 GCA_030014365.1 Clarias pachynema
ATTAACATGAGTTAATCAGCCAAATCAAAACACTCTGAATTAACTCTCTGATTAAAGCACCACTTGTGTGTGTGTATACTGTGTGTGTGTGTGTATATACTGTGTGTGTGTGTGTATATACTGTGTGTGTGTGTATATACTGTGTGTGTGTGTGTATATGTATGTGTGTGTGTGTAGTCCAATTTATAGATGGGATTCACTCAGTGATGTTAATCACAGCAGACTCACTCACATACACATACAGGACAAGACACATCTTTATTCTTGCTTCTCAATCAGGGAAACACACACACAAACACACACACAGCACTGTGTAAATGGATGGTGTATCCCGCCAAGGTGTGGTAATGAGGATATTGCTTCTACATGTCTAAAATATTTATCCCTTGCTCTTCTTTTTATCCACAGAATGTAGAAGTGTCCGTCTTTGAGGTCAATATCCGCTTCATTGGAGGACTGCTTGCTGCGTACTACCTCTCTGGACAAGAAGTAAGATTCACCAGAATATTTGCTAATTGTTCTGAAATTAGAACAAAAATAAATGAATCTCACAGAGAACGGTGTACGTAATGCCCAGAAATTTAGAAATTATGTAATCAAAATTTTAGTATAAGGAAGAACTTGTACTAAGAAATAGTTGTATTTTGTATTGTGTCCCTCATGACCTGGAGTTGTCCCACTGGCCTGAATAGTGAATGCTCTTTGAAGAAATAGGTTTTCTTCAGGCGAATGAACCCACTCTCCTGCTAGCTTACTCATCTATAGCATATCTGCTCCCATATTTTACCACATCCTTCGTGTTTTTAGTGTGAAGGGCCCAAATGACACAACCACTTTGGGTTTGAATTGCAGCAGGACCATAAGCATTTGTGGTCTGGGACTTAAGACAGCACAACTGGTTATATTCTGGATGGGGGATAAAAATGGCCTACAATCTCATAGCTGTTGATCCTTAATGCTGCAGTGTGTGTGCCAGTTTAGATGGACAGAACAGAGCAGTCAGTACTGTAGATGCTCCACTTATAAGTGTGGGTATTTTGTAGTACTATTTTGATTGTAGTAGTTGGCCATTGTTCTATGACGCCACTCATCAATAATGCATTTCTGCCCGCAGCCGTATCATGGTCTGTTTTTTAAATGCACCATTCTGTGAAAACTTTGAAGACTGTTTGTGCATGTGTGCTGCAATATCTTTGGAGATTAGTAGGTTCTGAAATACTCAAAGCCATGTGTGAAGTCAGTGAGATCACTTTTTCAATCTGATTTGATGTGAAGGTTAACTGTTCTTGTTCTGTATCTCCAGGACTTGATGCATCATACTGCTGCCACATAATTGGCTGATTTAAGATATGTGCATGAATGTATGTTCCTCTTAAAGTCCTGACTGAAGTACATGAATTTGAGCTGAATTTTTGGTGTCCTGCCACTTGTTTGACTCAACACTGTGTTGAATTATTTTTGTTCCAAACAAACAAGGTTGTTTCTTGGGTCCATTTCGGATTGCATTTGGATTCAAACACATGAGAAACATTCATCCATTTATATCTATGAAATACACACCTTAAATTATATGTTTGTTTGTTGAAGATTAAGTTAAAAAAAAAAAAAAATTTATAGTTTTTTTTTTTTTTTAACGTGAGGATAATGTGACTAATTTTTTTTTACCAGAACCCAGTTCTGCGGCGTGATATGAAGCAGACTGTTCAGTTTGTTTCTTAAAGAGAATTTTTATCATATTTTAGAAGCCGTTCATACAGAAATATGGATGATTTCAAAAGGGAAATTTCATTACAGCTATAAATGTGAGGTTGCTGCTTGAGACCCTCTTAAAGTTCTTAACCACGAAAGGTGCGTCAGAGTCTTCTAACCTTGAACTCCTCCCTCATTAGTCTAACTCGTGAAGACTTGGTGTGCTGGAAATGGATGTGACAGAAATCAAACTTTGTTTCACAGTTGCAGTCTAGACAAAGAGATGGAGAGTGGAGGTAAAGATTGACAGATACAGCAGGGAAATGGAATTAAAGAATGGAAATGAAGATGGAAAAAGGGATAGATGTAGAAACACACCTTTTAAATGACAATAGACAATAGAGAATGGAGACAAAGGAGGAGAATTAAGTGGAAAGTTTAACTAGACATAAAGCTCTTGTGACTCTCCTCACAGCACCGCTGCCTCCATGCTGGCCCACTGCTGTCAGAATATTCCCGACCAGCCTGCGTCAACATGATGGATGATGTTTACTCACCCTTTCCTCTCCCCTTTACTCTTTTTCTTTTGCTCCTCATTTTTCAGTTCTCCTTTAGACCTCTGTCCTAGCCTGTGTGTTGGAATGAACGATGAGAAAGACATGCAGCACTGTAGAGTTTAGTCATGTGTTCCTACATGAGCCTCTTGACTATAATTAACAGCTCATTAATTGACTGAAAAGAATTCCAGTGCAAGTTAAACTTAAATATTTTACTGCTTTTTATAATTTTCCAGCTTCAGAATTCCTGAAGCAAAATATGGAGGGACACTCATAAAGACTGTGATGTTTACTGAATTTAAAAAAAAAAAAAGATAAGTGCAATTTAGTGAATATTTAGTCCGTTAGCAGCCAAACCTGTTCTGAAAGTGCTGTTTTGTGAAAAGAGTCAGTCACGATTCACCCTTAATAGAAAAATGGAAAAGTTTGGATGCTCTGTTAATAAGCTGATATCCATAAAACATCAAATGGAAATTCCATTTTGTCCCCTTAATATCTCTAAAATTTCCTCAGAGGATTTTTTTTATAGGGTGCTTTTAAAGTTCAGCGTTCAGTGCTTATATTACTTGCATAAACTTAAGGCTTAATACAAGGCAATGAAATTACTTCTTAATACAATGGCACAGAATTATCCAACTCTTGTCCTAATATTCTTTTAGCTACCTCAAAATCTGATGAACACCAGAATACAGGCACCTCATACTGTAAGTCACCGTGTTTATACTTGCGCAATAATTCACAAGCTGAACCGGAAGGCACAGTTGTAATTCTATACGCCTTAAGCTGTCCCGCTGTGCCATTTGGAATGCAAAGCTAAAAGCTGCTCCATGCCTTGTTAAAGACTTTAGGTGACTACCTGCATGACACCATTTGACCCACAGGGGTTTGCTGTGCAGAATGTGTTTAGCAAACACTGAGAAAGGAAAAGCATTTCAAAGTAGTCTGAGCTTAACTGTGCTTGTGTTGAAATTCCATCTGACAGGTTTGAACCCCTCACCCTACAGTGGAAAAGATGATTCGATCATTTAGACTTGATCCGAAATTTAAAGGAAATACAAATATTTAAAAATGCTGAGAAATATAGCTTGCTTTGGTTTAAAGAATGATTTAAAGAAAACCAAATTTATGAAAAAAATAAAGCGTAAGGTGCGTTTGTGATTCTGTGTGCAGGCTGAGAGGCAAGACTCTAAATTATACACTCTTACCGCAGGTCCAATCAATAGGCCTGATGGAGAACATTCTTATTCTAAACTAGTTTCACCTCTCTCTTTATATTGCAGCTGAAGACAGACCTTTTTCCTGCCATGCTAAATTAACAACGAAGTTAGCTAAGAGAGTAGAACAGTGATTACTGACCCTAAAGTGCTCACTTTGTTTAAATGCATTAGGTTAATTAGTGACCCTTAAATGTCTTGTTTCTCACTGTGCTTGATTTCATGGATGGATTTGCAAGAAAATACTTTTAGCTGTTACCAGGTGACCAAACCGATGAAAATAACACATTTTTCCTGTCAAGTCAGTGCAGGTGTACCATGAGCCAAAGTCTCTGCACCCAGTGGATGTTTAAAAGAGAGGGTGCCGTGTGTTTTGAATGTAAGATGAACAAATCGATTTAACCGCTTGCTCTAATTCTGAAAAAGATATCTAATTCTGAAAAAGATGTTTTCCTCAAAGATGATATCAGCTGCCTCGACTCTGTCGCTATTTACTGCATAGTGAACCAAAGCCAGCTGCACAGTGCTCGTCTGTTCTGACCGGAACATGACAACCTAATAAAAAGAGTAAACAGCATTTTAAGGTTATAATGCTGATAACACGGTTATCAGACTGCTAACAACAGTGTGAGGAAACTGTAGTGGGTTGACCTCATGGCCAAATGCAGTTAACTCTCATGTTTGGTAAAGTGCGTGCCAGCCTGTGGGATATGTTTTCTTCGTGTCACTACTGTAGAGAGCTATGAAGCATTTGATCAGAACTCTGGTGGACACAGAGCCCCAGTGCTTGACCACCTCTTATCATTAGCAGGCCAAGAAGAGCAGTTACCAACCGGAAGCCATGAGACCGATCCAGAAAACACGTATTATAAATAGCACAGAATTTCACCTGTAAAAAATAAATGCATTTTTAATTATCCTATTTGCATAGCACTGATTTTCATCATTTAATGAGGTGGCGTTAAAATGTTCTTAGTGTGAATTCATTGTATTAAGGCTAGGTAAGCTGTACCTAGCAAGGACAAGCCCTGCCATGCCATCATATGAGTTCTGCACTCTATAACCCGTCGAAAATCTCAATTATTGCACCATTGCAGTGCCTGACAAAAGTCATAGAGATCTATACCAGTACTTCCTTGGCAATCTCATTCCCGAGACAGGATTTTCTAGAATCAAGGTGTCTTTATCTGTTTGTGCTGGATCAGTGAACAGTGAAATATTGTGAAATAAGTAATGGGTGCCAAGGTTAAATGAGTTGGAAAAGAAAGCAAGGTCTCAAAAGGTGTAGTAGGGGAGAAACAAATCGGTACTTTGTTCACATGTGTCTTTATATAATTACAGACAAGACCTGGTTGTGTAATGATTTCATAATACTGCATTATACACTAGTATATCTGAGCATATATTACTTGACTTATTAGATCATATTTTCCTATTTAAAAAAAGAAATGTACAGTAGAAAGCAATAATGTAACTTTTTATTAATTTTGTTGTAAAAGTGCTATCAATCAAAAACATTTTTTTAAAATGAGGCCCCACATTTTGCATGACAGGAGGATGTTAATAAAGGTTAATTCCCCTCCAGTAGGATAAGAAGATTAATGATAAATTGTAGTTTAAAAATAAGGATGTTGGCACAATATTAAGACCAAGATAATGATTATCTGGTGTGCAAATCTGCCACCCTGTCTTTTATGTTATAGCTTTAAATGAAGATCTCGCAGAAACAGCAGCAGTAGCCTAGTGTATTTAGAGCTCTGACCTAATCTGACACACACACACACACACACACACACACACACACACACACACACACACACCCCTACCTGGTAAAATGATTTTCCCCACAGTGATCCTCCTCATATTCAGGACCCATGCAGGGGTCAAAAGACAATTGCTGTCTTACTAACATCTTTTTCTTTACAGTCCTTGCAGGGTCATAGAACTCATATTAAAGGTGCTAAGCTTTCAGCTCTTAACTTTCAGTTCTCATACACAAATGTGAAATACAGTAATTTTGGTTTGCTCCAATTTAAACATCTCTATGTGAAGAATCCGGTCTTGATTTAATAGATTGAGTTCTGTTTCTGTTGTTGGTTTCAAAGCTATCTTGGATCTGAAATGAGAAGAAGCATGTCAAATTTGAAATAAAGAAAAACTAAAAGTCTCTTATGGATTGAGGCTTTTGGTCCACCCTGTATAACGCTGTTCCTCCTGTGTTCTTGCATTGTCCCTGGTAGGTTTTTAAGATGAAAGCTGTTCAGCTGGCGGAGAAGCTCCTTCCTGCCTTCAACACCCCCACAGGCATCCCCTGGGCCATGGTCAACCTCAAGAGGTAGGTATACTTTCATTAAGCTTTTTTTTTTCTTTCTTTTTTTTTCTTTTTCCAGTTTAAATTTCCGTTTTTTTTTTCTTTCCGTTATATCTGCTGCCTGCAGCTCCGGCTTAATCACCAAAGTCACAGTGTACAATTTAAACCTGTCAGTCCTTTCGACTTCTGGGTCATAATGCAACTATCCACATCATTTGAATAAGAATGAGCATTAAAAGGGAATGAAAATGAACAATTGATTTATTGAACGCATACATCATCTGTTGAATGTGCATTAGACTTTTGTGCTAAAAGAAAGCTTAATCAAACAAAGACTGACGGCATTTGTGAATTAATTGAGTGTTTGAAGAATATTGAGACTATAAACCTTCAAGGTGTGTCTAAGCCCAAAGATAATTTTTTAAATTTATTTATTAATCCCTATTCACCCAGCCAGTACTCATTAGAAATGCATATCATTAGCAACAACTCAGTTGAGACACAGTGCATACATGTTATTGTGCTGAGTCACTCTGAATATGTACAAGTGAGTAACGCAGAAAGAGAAGCTTGTGAATCCTCCAAGAGTGCAGTTAACAGCTTAACATTTAAGCACTTGTCAGACATATTTAAAGTGCTTTATAAATTTGTTTAACAAATGTATTTTCAAGGCAAAAAAATTATACGAGGGGCTAAGAATACTGTTACTTTACAAAACAAAATATGTTTATTTTATTATTTTTGCTATAATTATTATTAATCGTTCAGTTATTTTTTTTATTAGGTCGGATGGACCCTTTTTTTCTTATTTAAGGATAGTTGTCATGTGAAGTCATTAATCATCTCACAGATATGTTTGACTCCTTTTTAAAATCGAATTGATAACCAAACTCACCCAAACAACCCTGATCAAAAGTTTACATATCCCTGAATGTTTGGCAACATTATAAACACAGTGTGTGACAAACAGGTTAAATGGCGATTAAAGGGATGTTTCCACACATATGACCAATTGTAATTAGTGTCTGTGCATAAATAGTCAGTAAGTTTCTTAACTCATAAGGTGATGCACTGACTTGGCTGGATACTGCACAGTGGGAAAGACAAAAGACCTGCCAATGGACCGGCGTAAGAAACGTAGTTGAACTTTATAAAACAATAAAAGAAAATACGAGGATACTAAGCCTCGGTCATGTAGACCAAGAAAGATTTCACCCACTACTGCCACAAAAAGGCCAGCTTGCAATACTCCAGACAGACCTAGACAAGCCTCATATCCTCTGGAGCTGAGTAATTTGGAGTGATGAGACCAAAATTGAGCTTTATAGTCACAACCATAAATGCTATGTTAGAAAGTTAGTCTAAATTGATGGCAAAACAAATGCAGCTTGTTATCAGAAAATACTCGCAGACAGTTTGCATTCTACAGCATGAAAGCTGCTCATGGGACGCTGTTGGATGTTCGAACACGACGTTGATCCAAAGCACAAGGCCAGTTGTGGCCCTCCAGTGGCTACATCAGAAAAAGGTGAAGGTTCTGGAGCGGCCATCACAGTCTCCTGACCTCAATATCATTGAGCCACTTTGGGGAGATCTGAAACATGCAGTTTATGCAAGACCACCAAAAAATTTACATGAGGTGGAGGCATTTTGCTTAGAAGAACTGGCCGCTATACCACCTGAGAGAATTAAGGACGTCATGCACAGTTATTACAAAAGACTGCATGTCATCATTGATGCTAAAGGGGGCAATACACGATATTAAGAACTAAAGCTATGCAAACTTTTGAACAGGGATTATTTCCTCATTTTCTTTTTTGTCGTATTTTGTTTAATGATTGTGCCATCAGGTTATACCTTACGAATTACGAGTCCTGTAAGAAATAAAATTAATTTGTATTGCCTTCTCACTCATGTTTTTAAAAAAAAATAATAATAATTTTATGATACATATCTTGCAAATTCTCCCAAGGTGTGCAAACATTTGAGCACTCCTGTAATTTGAGTTTTATATTGTGTACTGGTAACCTCATTTTGCTTATCTCTTTTTCAGTGGTGTGGGTCGTAACTGGGGCTGGGCCTCTGCTGGTAGTAGCATCCTGGCTGAGTTTGGAACATTACACATGGAGTTTGTGCACCTTACATATCTGACCGGGAATCCTGTCTATTATCAAAAGGTTTGTTTATTTAAAATGTTCATAAGGCATATTACTTTGTGTATTATCTCAATTTTTCTAACAGCACCTTAACAACACTTGCTGTGTATTATGTCAGGTGATGCATATCCGGAAGCTGCTGGCTAAAATGGACAGGCCTAATGGTCTCTACCCAAACTACCTGAACCCTCGCACGGGCCGCTGGGGCCAGCGTAAGTAACCTTCACTTCCTGAAATTCTCACACATTATTTTCTATTTAGAAAACCCCAAATTCACAAATAACTTATTAAAACAATGAGCTTTTCTCTAATGTCTGAGTGATTTGCTGGAATGATGGTAGGCATTTTAAGAAGCTGCTGTACATCTGTACCAAGCATTTCAAAGAACCTGAGAATTCAAAAACCAACAGGGTGTCAAAGCTTAAAACCTCAGGCATGTGGCTTGTGTGTGAGGGTTTCTGCACAGAATGATTAATTGTTCACCTGGCAAATAAAAAATGTCAAATGAAAATACACTGACTAAATGTTTCTTCCACCCTGTCTGTCAGTGTGGCTGATAACAATGTTCTTCAATGCATGCTTCGAATATAATTAATAACTAGTGCAAAAACAGCACAGTATTGTTCAATGTGCTTCACAAACTATATAGTGGTGCTTCGGCATACGAATTTAATCCGTTCCAGGTTCTTATGGTGAAAATTCGTATTGCGCAACGCAGTTTCCCATTGGACGTAATGTAAATGCAGATAATCCATTTCAGCCACCCAAAAATGTATTTTACCAATATTAATTTACCAATATTACTAGTTTACCAAACTTGCCAATTCATCAATTTACCAATATTACCAGTTTCTAACACTATAATCATATTTTTGCATCTAAAGCAAAACATTTAGAAAAGACATGTAAATTAAAGTAAAACTATAAATAAAAGACATTTAAACCTCACTTAACATCAATTTATGATTCCTCTTGGCACCGGCTGCTTTAAAAATTCAAATGAAAGTGGCTCCATTTTTATTTTTATTTTTGCTACTGTCTTTACTAATGTTCTTGAGACCCATGGTGCTATGTCTTCACTAAATATTGCACAAGATGCAAAAGAAAAACGCACAAAAAAATGTTAATTCACTTCGGTTGACTTTCCACTGGCACAAGTTTTGAACAGCTCCCACAATTTAGCCAGCGTTCAGCTCATACGAAAATGCTTCGTATTCATATGAAATTTCTTGCAGAATTTCTGTTCTTAAGGCGAAAATTTGTGAGGCAGGGTGTTTTGTATGCTGAGGTACCAATTATTTGCCAAGATCGTGTGACAGTTGTAAAGGCTAGTTAATTTGAATCCTATGCAAAAATCTTGAACCATCTCTCTTTTCTTCATATTTTGCTTTCTTTTCTTTTATTATAGTCTTGAGGAATAGGTCTCCAGGCTTCCTTTAGGACTTTTTTGACTCGCGTTTTCAGTTCAGTCCCTGTACCTGACCAGTTTCAGTGGAATGTCTTTTGTCACATAATGACCCTTGAACCATTCAAGCATTAAAAGAAAAACATCTAACTTACGGCATGAATCAGTGAGAAACAGGTGCAGGTAATTACAGATGACCAATCCAGTGATAAGTATACTGGTGATGCTGAATGCTGAGTGGTTGGCGCAGACAAGAGGGGAAATAAGGTTGCTGCTTAAGTTGTTACATATAATTGTGTGTATTCCTGTCACAGTAAAAAAATATATGTATTTCTTATATTTAATCTAAATAATTTAATTAGGTCTGATTATGAGAGAGATGAGAGAGACTCAGGAAGGTTGTAAAAATAAAACATGACAGATATGCAATAATCTATTAATATTGGACATTATCCTTTTGAAGGGTCCTGTTCATTGACCTGTGTATGGGTATAGCTCTGTATCTTTTAGCTTCCCCTTCTGATTCTTAATGATGTATTTTCTCCAAAAAGCAAGCGCATTTTGTCACTAATGGAGGTATATATTTTGACTGGATTGTGTTCTACTTTTCCACTGCACTTAGACACCAGAATGCTTTATCTCCAACCCTGTAGTGCAAAATGCTTGCTTTACTTTTGTTTCTTGCATAAAACAGCCTGTGCATGTGTATCTAGTCTCATTAAAGCACATTGGGGGTCCATGCAGTTTTGTCTGATTTAGATTATACAACCGTGTAGTTTTATTCACTTGTACGCAGGCCGGGGACTTGTGAATTTTAAAATTATCATTTAAAAAATACTTGTTTCCGGGATAATGTATCAATTTTGAGCCACGCTAAACACCCTTTAAATGCTAAACACCAATTTATTAGTCCTTGCATATTTGCTCTAACGTGGTGTCTCCATACAGTACATGCCTTCTTGCATGGGTTTGTTTCTCCAGTCTAGAATGGACATTTACTTACTTACTGAATTGTCAGTCTCTGAACAAGAGGGCCTCTCTCTTTCCGCACACTTAGGCCAGCTGGAAGGTTGTATCCTTTCCTATCACTTCTGTCCTCATGTCTGTCCTGTCTTTGTGTGCATTGAGCGCATGAAGTCGTCTTCAGTAGCTGCTTTGTCCTAGTCATTGTCCTGGTTGATCCAGAGTCCGTCCCGTAAATACTAGCTGAGAGGTAGCAATACATACTAGATGAAATGATACTCCATTCCATGGATACTCCATACCATCACTCATTCCACAATTCCACATGAACATTAACCAAGTTTCACCATGTTGCTCCTTTTTCTGTATAGACAAGCTTCAAATTAAATGGGTTGCTGGTTATAATTCACTGATTTTTATAAATGAAAACTGTTGCATAGACTAGCATCAAAAATAGAAGATAAAATCAAAAGAGCGACCTTCAGAGAAAATACCACGTTTCTTTCAGTGTTTTTATGTGTAAATTCTGACTGTCTGCAAAGGCAGCCTCTTTTGTCATTATTGCTCCACCGCCTGTATTTCTATCATCACTCTCATCTGACTCACTGTTCCCCGACTGTCGATCTCTGGGTCCTGATTTTCTCTTCTCATTCTCTCCTCGTTGTACATATTTTAAGAAATGCACATTACTATTACACAAGATGGTTTCAGCTTGTAAAAAAAAAAAAATACAAAACAATATATTCTTATTGCTATATGCCTGTTCCCTCTAATTACTTTTCTCCATATCACCTACATACACTACCTGAACAAGTGGTTGTAATTAACTTGTTAATGTAATTAACGTTTGAAAATGCTCTTGTACATCCTCCTTTTGTGCAGTTGTGTTCGCTTATGATATGGAAATGTGTAATTACTGGGTTTGTGTGTGGGTTTATGTGCATGCACAGCCATTAGGTTTATGAGAGAGAGTGTGGGAGAGATGTTAATTCTCTCAAGTGTAGTTTGTGCAAATACTGGGTGCATTTTAACAAGTAGTAAGAGGCCATAAAGCAAGAAAATCCACCTTCACGTGTTTCTCTCTCAGGAGGCGCATTGCCATCTCCAGGCCATCTGTTTCTTGTCTTCCTTTTCCCTTAAAGCCAACTATATAAGAACTCTCCACTGTCCTCCATTCACACATACACAAGCCACAAACTCAGTTTGCTTATAGGAGCTAATAGTAGCCTCAGCAGGTAGGAGCTAGGCTTGTGCTAAACATTTTCTCCGTCAGTTCTCAGACGAGCTGATTCTTGCACAGCACTATTGATCTTGTGCCAGCATTCTCAGTATATTGATCTAATAATCACTTAAGCTTTTTTCAATCAAATGACTTCCATTTAAAGATATCTCACATGAATCTTGTGATTTTGTTCTTAACAAAAAAAAACAAAAGAATTCTTTTCACTGATGTGATTCTTTTTAAACAGTTTATTTTGAGCTGATATTTTTTTCAACTTACAGTATTTATTACTTTTCCTCTTTTTTTCTTATCAAGCTTCAGTTAGTACCATCATATGTATATTAGATCATATTTTAGTAATATTTAAGACACTATTATGATTCATTGCCATAACTGATGCAACTTTGTCATGCAAACACAGTCCTTTAGCATGTTTACACGCATGTTAGAGGTCTTTCAGAGTGTCTCTGAAAATGAACACAAATGCTAACGTACGCTTGACTTGATGAATTAATACACTAAGGGAGGTGACCAAGCCTAAATATACTTTTACTTGGGTTGGGTTAAGCAAAGGAATGAGCTTCCCGAACTAAACACATGCTATATTGTACTTTTATACATTTCTGTTTTGCTCCATACACTTGTGGAGACTCATAAAGTAGGCAAGTTGGTGTGTGTTTTAAGTCTGGTTCCTCTCAAGGTTTATGAGAGTTTTACTTTGCTATCCTACTTTTTAGTCTAACTTGGGCTTCTCAGTATTAATTCAGTACAGTGAGCTTTGTCCCAGTGTGATCTTTGTCCCAATGTGAGTTAGGGGAACAAAGCAGAATAGGGCAGCGTTGTGTCATTGGGGTTCAGAGCACTAATTCACCCATTGGAAACTCAAATCCAAACACCACCAATTTGAAACTTGATAATTTTTTTGTTTTGCGCCATTTTGCATAAAAGCATCACCTAAATCAAATATAAATATCTGTGTCCCAAAATAACGCTCATGTCTGTTTTATATTGTTTCGGGTTGGGCAAGTGAGGTGTCTCTTTGAACATGATTTAGAAAATATGTGGTTTTAATTTGTGGTAATTGAGCGAATTAAATTTATTTTGCTGAACTTGTGTATGCGTGTATACTCTGAGCTTTATCAGTGTTCAATTCTCTAACATCTTTCATACAGATCACACATCAGTAGGAGGTCTCGGTGACAGTTTCTATGAGTATCTCTTGAAGGCTTGGCTCATGTCTGATAAAACTGACACAGAGGCTCGCCAAACCTACAATGATGCTATTGAGGTGAGACTCGTCGTCAAAAATAAGTACGTATTTTATGTGTAATGGTCTCGTCTCTGCCCTGACTCTCCATTGTTCTGTACTACAAGGCTATTGAGCGGCATCTCATTCGGAAGTCCAATGGCGGCCTCACCTTCATCGGCGAGTGGAAGAACGGCCACTTGGAGCGCAAGATGGGTCACCTAACCTGCTTTGCTGGGGGCATGTTCGCCCTAGGGGCTGATGGGTCACCTGGAGACAAGGCTGGCCACTACCTACAACTGGGAGCTGAGATTGCACACACTTGTCATGAGAGCTATGATCGCACAGGTCAGTAAGAGAGGGATTTGATGTGTATGCTACTTGGAAGAGCTTTGCAGAAAATAGTTACTGCTGTTTAAAGTCGATGTGAGGATCAGCTATTGTTTAAATCTCAAGTTAAACTATACATTTCTAGTAACGAGGTGTGTCACTGCTATTTTCATTCAAAAAGCTTCTAGTTAGTTAAATCATGTACTGGCATGAAGAGTGGACTGTTTAATAAATACTATATTTTCTTAATGTACACAATTGTTAAATCACTTTTTACTATGTACAGTAGCTTAAGATAACTGCATCAACAGAACCTGTTTCAAGAAGTAAAGTAGGCGGATATCTGATTATCACACCCACTTTTTGAACATCCTGTTTCAAAACCATGGCTATAAAATGGATTAAGTCCACTTTGTTTTTTCCCCGCCTATGAGCCTCTACTCCCCTGAGAAGGCTTTTGCTTTTTACTAGATTTTGGACCATGGCATTAGCTTCGATAGTTTAATTCATTGATGTTTTGTTTGAAAGTCTGTCAAGATGTTGGTGTTTCAGATTCTCCTGGAGGTGGGCAGTGGGGTTGAGATCAGAGCTCTGTGCGGGCCATTTAAGTTCACCTGTCACCTTTCGCAAACCGTGTCTTTATGGAGCTTGCTTTGTGCACACTTGTCATGCTTGAACAAGTTTGGGCCCCTTAGTTCCAGTAAAAGGAAAGCACAGGTGCTACAGCATACAAAGACATTCACACATTGTTTGCCTTTAACTTTGTTGTTATCCGGTTAAGCCCAACATATGTGCATTAAGGTGTCCACATACTTTTTGACATAGATTCATTCATACTTATGGGTAATTTATAGGGAGGGGACTCACCAGGGAGCACCTGATACAATATTTTGTTACAACTCTAAGCAAACAAACTAATTCTTCCACATCACACACGGCACTGTGCTGCCTGCCCATGTGTGAATAGCTTAAAGCAGACCACCTGTTTAACTGCACCTTTTTTTCACCTCCAGTTCAACATATCTAAAAAAAAAAATAGATTTATTTAAGAAACTTGATTTTGGGGTCAGTGTGGCGATTCATGAATTGCCGCACAAAAGAGTCGTGATTCATAACCAAATAATAATAGTAATTTGGTCCTGGCAGCAGGTATGTTGTCAGACGTAGGAGGAAAAACGGATGAAACCTGTGCAGGTAGCATGACTCTATATGCTAATTTTAAAGTTGTATGTTTAGAGAGAGATTGATATTCGTATCTTGTTTGACATTTAAGAGTAATAAAAGGCTAAAAGCATTAGTTTTCATTGGTCTAAAATTGTTCAGTTTCCATTAGTTATATCCAATAACAACAACTTAACCAATTGATTAAATTCTGAATTACAAAAGGACAATTTTATCAGTGCAGATAATAAATAAACTGTTTCAGCTTTCCTTTAACTGAGTTTTAATCAGGAGGGCGCCGAGTTCGCCTCGTTATCTAATGCCTGCCGTTACAGCTGCACAGTTCTATTTAAGTTTGCTGTAGATTTCTGCAGTGTTTTTCTGCAGACTGGATGATGTGTATTACTGATGTGTGCATCCTCAGTTTTGAAGCTTGGTCCAGAGGCCTTCAAGTTTGACAGTGGCCTGGAGGCAGTCGCAGTGAGGCAGAATGAGAAGTACTACATCCTGAGGCCAGAGGTGATCGAGACTTACTGGTACATGTGGAGATTCACACACGACCCCAAATACAGGCAGTGGGGCTGGGAGGCAGCTCAGGTTAGTTTCTACATTCACTCCCTGCCTTTGGTCCTGCCTGGTTGTACTTAGCATGCAGGATCCAAGAAAACTGAGTAGCTCTACCTCATTCAGTATATTTTTGCCTTGATCTTTTCATTGCAAATTATTTAATTTCTGTTACAGTGGAACCTTGGATTGCAAGTAACTTGACCTGCGAGCGTTTTGCAAAACCAACAAATTTTTTCAATAAACACGTGATCACAACTAAACCAATGGTTCTTCTCTCTCGCACTGAACCTGACTCTCAGAGCGTGCGTCACTCATGTAGTCAACATCTGTGCGTGTGTACTGTTTATTATAACATTGTGCCGGCATGTGTGTGTGCGCACGTAAAGCAAAAGCAAGTGTCATGAGAGTGGTTCCTTGTTACATCCAGAGTCTCACTCTCTGTCAGAAAGCAGAGATTTCGTTAGTGTGTACATGTGCGTGAGTGTCATTAGAGAGGTTCCATGACACTCGGAAACGCTACTCTGTCAGGCTTCTTTTCAAAGGTACAATGCAGGTTAATGTTTGTATTTTTTACTTTATATTTTGGATTAATTATTTTTATTTTGTATGATTTATATTCATTGGGGTTTCCATTATTTCTTATGGGGAAATTCGCTTTAATATGTATAAGTGTTTTGTTATACAAGCAAGCTTCCGGATTGAATTATGTTCACTATCCAAGGTTCCACTGTACTTTCTTGTTATAACCAGCATCTTGATTTAATGTTTTCTTGCCAACATCTGCACTCTACATCCCACCACCCCAACCCCAAATCCTCAAGTGAATCAGACTGATTTAAGTCATAGTTCAATGAGCTGAGCTAGTAGTCAGATGCTACATTGTAAATGATCACACCCCTAATCACATTAAGAGTACATAAATGCTGGCTAGACATTAAGCTTTTTATAGGTGATGGGGAACTATATCTTGAATAAAAATGCAATAGCATAGCCTGCTATACACTTACTGTCCGCTTTATTAAGAACACCTGTATGGCTGTAGATTATCAGTCAATCATGTCGCAACAGTTAAAGTAGTCTGGAATTTTGCCATCACACAGTTGTTTAATGTTTACAAAGAATAGCGCAAAAACCACAAAAAGAGGGAGGGTCTGCAAGCTGAAACACTTTGCTGATATGAGAGATCACAGAAAAATTACCAGACTGATCTGAGCTGACAGAAAATCTATATCAAGTCAAATATGCACTCTTTACAACTGTCCTGGGCAGAACAACTTCTCAGAATACACAACCTTCCACTCCTGTTGGCTAAGAGCAACCATTTGAGGCCATCATGGGCACAGACTCACTGAAACTATAATATTACATTTATCAAATAATTTTTCTTGTGCGAAAAGCACAAAGAATGTTTAAATCATAACGGCCTGATTGAGTCCGCAGACAGCATGCAAAAAATATAAGAAGACAGTGATGAAACAAGCAAGGGTGCAGTGGCATCAAATGGGATTCAAAAACTTACAAAAGTAAACAAATCAGAGATGTTAAACCAAACCTGAAAGCAGACCTCAAATTGTTTAAACAAGAATTTAAACAAACCATTATAAAAGAATTTCTAAATTAAAACAATACACCAGCCAAAAGTTTAATGGCAAATGCCACAAGCACCACAGATTTAAAATGTCAGCCAGATCCAAATAGATGCAGTCCCAGAGAGCATTGTCTATTGGTGTATTTAATATTACAGAGATAGAAAACCTACAGTACTTGGTAACCAACTTTCACTTGCCAAGGATACAGATTTGCAAATTCACATACAGCTCTGATGCACAAACCAGCTCACACTTTGCCTCCTGAACCAACATTTTCTTAATGTAGTTCTTTAGTATGGGTCATTATGTTCTTAATCACCTGTTTAACCAGATAAATTCCCAGTACTGACTGTTCACATTAATATGAATGTGTCTGAATTAGGATTTAGCGTTTATTGCTTAATTAGACTAACATTACATGGCTTTAGTTTTGTAAGAGAGGTTCAAGATGAATGGAACAGCATGACCGACTGAATAGAATTTTACAACTAATGCACGTCTCGTATTAGTGGAGCCTGGATCTGTAGTGAGCTTCGTGAAAGATGATCAAACTGCAGCATTGACTAGCCTTGATGCATAAAAAGATATAATAAATCTAATTGGGGTGTGTCTTTAAGGAGGAAACAATTTTGTGACATTTAATAAGAATCTACCTGTGCAATCTGGTCCTGATTTCTTCTTCTTTCATTCATGTGTCGAATTTTTAAAAAATATTCTGTATTGGCATGATTATGTATGTCTGGTCTGTGTCAGGGCTTGACCGATAATCTCTATTTCTAGTGTATTATTTAACTTGTAATTAACCTAAATGTAATTTTCTTCAAGGCTGGCTGTATCATGGGTTTAAGCCACAGTGTCTCAGAGACCTTTAATATTTCTATACCATATCTGTTGCACACTTTCATATTTCTGACAAACATCACCTTAGGGTCATCTTAGTGTCCAGTGAAATAGTAACTTCAATCAGATGGAGATTTTTATGGTAAGATATGGAATGCTAATAGTTCATTTTGTGATCATTTCAAGATATAAATAATGGAGTTAGAAAGGAGAAATTGTCAACACGTAACTCTGCAGAGGTTGATTTTTTTTTTGCCGTTATAGAATGGTGTGAAAAGAGTGCGTCTTCAGAGGTTCAAACAGAATAAATTATATTTCTCCTATATTTCTGTCAATTTCATATTTTTTTCAGCCAATTTTGCATGGCTTAACATGGACAGGATGTTTTTTGTTATATTTTTTTAAAGAAAAGCTCCAGAATCTGTGCATTTCCCTGAGGCCTCATCAGATGAAGAACCGCATTTGGTAACTTATAAGTACCCAAAGAAAATATTTTTTTTTTTGTATTTTTGAACATTTCTCTGTTTAAATAAATGCCCTACATCATGGGGAAAGGACCACATAGGGTATCTTCACTGACCTTTATTTGCAACATAAACATGACAACAATGAAACCTTCAAAATAATCATACAAGTAAAAAAAATATATATATATATATAGCAGTGAATACAGGGTAAAGGGTTAGGATCATTGACGGGTAGACTTTTATTTTCTGGTGTGTGAAAACTATTGACTGATGATGTAACTAAAGCTTCTGTTTGCTAAAATGGATTAGGCAGACGAGAGCAGGGCCAGGATGCAGCCCTGTGAAATGAGTTAATGAGAGAGCAGGTGTATGATGCAGTGTTGTTGCAAGTGAAAAAAGAAAGCAGCAGTTTGTGCACAGACTTCTTGTGTCCCTGATGTCTTTAACTTTGTGTTGGAAATCTAGGCATTGAAGAGTAAATGCAAATACAGAGTTGCCAGTGAAATATTTATTTTCTTATGCATTCAATCTTCTGTGCTTTATTCAGTGTACTTACTGACTGTATGGCTAAATCTGAATACATCAGCCACCCTCTGTATCCCAAGTTCAAAAGCGTATTTCTTACTGTTTTTCACAGGCTATAGATAAATACTGTCGAGTCAGCGGGGGTTTCTCTGGAGTTAAAGACGTTTATTCCTCCAACCCCACCTATGATGACGTCCAGCAGAGCTTCTTCTTGGCAGAGACTCTCAAGTATTTATTTCTGTTTCTTATGTTGGAGTTATAAGTAAATGTTCGCAGGACTACAGACATATTAACGTGTCTTTGCACTGAATAAAAGCATGAGCAAAGTTTAATTTCCAGCTGTTTGAACTTGTCTAAGCACAAAATCTTATTGAACATTAATGCCACCTGCTGATAAAGTTGCATCACTGCAGTTAATGTGACGAATAAATCTGCTATGACGGACATTGTTTCTGTATTGAGACCTGTCTTTTTTTCGTCCTGTGCTTTAGGTATCTGTATCTGCTGTTCTCCAGTGATGATCTCCTGCCTTTGGAGAACTGGGTCTTCAACACGGAAGCTCATCCTCTACCAGTGCTGCATCTGGGCAACATCACCCTGCCTGGCAGCCAGGCATAGCAGCAGAGGAGCCTCAGCGAGTGTGGGCGCTCGCCTCCTCTTTCTCTGAAAGACTGCAGGTACCTGCGTTCGGGAGTTACTGAGCTGAGGGTCTCTTCCGCTCAACCACTGTGCAGCCTGGACTCCGGGTTTTTACTGCCAAGCAGAGGGGACCAGGACACACACTCAGACTCTACTCACAGTCTACTCATCTATGTCTCTTGTATTTTTTTTCCCCCCACTGTCTCTGATAAGCTGCCAGTCGGACACAGACAGCTTCTGTGACTCACTCATTGCCTGCATGGCTCTGACATTGGTGGAACCTGTTAGAACACCACAGCTCAGCAAACAAATCAGCATCAACCGTGGGTTTGCAGTTAATGAACAAACAAAGGAAATACATATTTTCTCTGTGAAGAAAGAGGATTTTACATGGCTTTATTGTTTTTGTTTTTTTTCTTGTTGTTGTTGTTTGTTTTTTGCTTTCACTGCTTGATCACTGCAGCAGGACAAACGGCTCTCTGGCCAAACACCCTTTTATTGGCTCCCTCACACTGACCTGGAGCTGTGGGACGCAGCAGCTGGATGATGTGACCTCTGAATATCTCCCACTCTCCCTCTTAGTGAGAATACAGGCTGGAGACACCCTGGGATCTCTGTGGCTTGTACTGATACAGTATTTGCGTGAGTGTGTGCACATTCTTGTTAGTCTGCTATCAGCCTCCCGCACATTTCAGTCAAATTCTGGTCCCGACTTCAAATCAAGAATGTCCTTGGTTTACCATGGTTAGTTGGTGAAATGACTGGAGTTTTTTTTTTTTGTTGCTGTTGTTCATTTGCACCTCTGTTAGATTAGAAGTTGCTTTCGGGACTGTCGCTACACACGGCACATAGGTTTATTCCAAGCAACAACAAAAAAGAAAAAAGAAAACCTTTCAGTCAGTTTCTATTGCAGTGAGCATGTGCGTATGCTCTGTTTCCTTTCAACCACTCAGTCTGTTTGAAATAAAGGGTTGAATGTCCTGGCTCTTATCCACACAGCTCTGTACACAAATTGACTGAATTAATATTGGATTTATGGTCTCACTTATTCATCTTCAGGTTTTCATAAAGTTTTGCTGTGCAATAGAAAGAAAGACATCTTTCCCTAATAATCGCTCTCGTTTTTTTTTTTTTTTTTTCTCCCCAATAAATTTCACCACTAAGAATAGCAAACACTACGGTCAAGGCAGAGAGAGCGGTTCATTTTTAATATCCTACGACGAATAACTTTTGATAAGTCCAGTCACGTTTTCTACCAACGCACACAGAGATTATGCTAACATGTCCATGGTAAAGCTACTTTTTGTACTGGTTTTGCACCATTGTTTGGACTAAAGCGCAAGGGTTTGTGGGCTTTGGATCAATTTGTTTTCATTCCAGTCACTAGATGATAAACCTTTTAACATTTGGATATGCATGCTGCTCTGTCTGCCATCAAACTGATGAGACTGCAATATTTAGACAGGCTTCAGCAAGAGGTTTTATTCTGAAGAGACAGGAAGGGGGGGCCACCAGTGCTGTACTTCACATTAGACCAAGATCCAACTTCACATACTTACGGATTTTTTTTATTTTATTGTTATTATTTTTAAGCAATGTAGTTTCTCACAAGTTTGTCCACTAGAAAACAATATGCAGTGTTTAAAATGCACATCACAAGTGGTACTGGCTGGTAGGTAACTATTTTTATCTCACCCAAAAATAGATGTTTAAACACCCCACCCCCTCCATCTTTAACCAGTGCAGTCGTCATTGCTTTACCTTTCCTTCTGGTGGCAGTAGCAACAGCGTGCTAATGCTCTGTATGCTTTGGGTTCTTTTCTCACTTGCCTATTTGTCTCTTCCTCCTTCCTCCTACCACATATCCGTCCCCTGGTTTTGTTGTGGGAGAAGCCCAGGCCAACATGACCACTAGGTGGATTTTGAGAGCTGTGTTCTGTATTCTGTATTTTTACTGAAACGAAAGTACTGTAAATATCTTTAAAATGTGACAGATCCAATAAAGATGTTACATAAAGTGAAGGGATAAACATTAAGCTGTATTTTTTCCCCCCTTTTCCTGTCCTATATATTCAATTAGGTCTCTCAGATACATGCATAAAGTCGTGTAGTAACTTAAATAACCACTTTTTAAATTCATAGTGAGGAGAAAAGCATCTCACAATGCACAGAATTCTGTATTATTTTGATTAATTAGTTTCCTCTTGACAGGGCCAGGTTTGTAGACTGTGCTTTCATTTTTGTTATTGATTATGGAAAGATTGAGCAGTAGATAAAACAACAACAGATTTCTGAGCCTCTTTTGTAACACCATCTGAAACACATTTTGTCAACTACAAATATTAGATGTTTTTGTTTGTCTCTCTTAGCCCTTGATTGATCATCAGTTCAAAGTCTTAATATCTCTCCGTCTGCGGTTCTGTTTGCCTTAATGTTATCCAGTGATTGGACAGTGGAAGCAAGACGGACGGATGCGCACACTTTTCAGCTCAGCCGAACCGGCTAGACCAAGATGCTACATGTAATCATCTTTGTCTTGCTTTTTGTTTAGAAATCTCATGTTACTAATTGTCTAGTTATGAGGGGGAAAAAAGTCCTGTTAAAATTTTCTGAAACTAGAACAGGTAAGTAAATACATTTCTGCACATATGTGTGAATGGTGTTAAATAAAACTGTGTATTCAAAAACCAGTGTTAAGTTCTGGCCTAGCCACCAACTGATGATCAGCTATGTTTTCTCAAAGATTAATATCGCCAAATATTTACCATTTCCTTAAGCAAGTTTCTGCCTTACTATATTTGCTTCCAAACATTGACATTGTTGACTTACCGGCCTAATGTACGCCATTCACCACAATGTCTGTGACAGGTGTACAGTGTGTGTAACACGTACATAAAAGGGCAAGTCTACTATATCTGTTTGTCTTGTATACCTATGTACGTCCCACATCTTTCAGATTTTGGTCTCTCACTTATGGGACAGCTGAGAGAGATAGAGAGGGAGAGAGACATCGGAGGTTAGATTAGTTTAGGTCATTATGTCAGCACGAAAGCTAAGCGAACATAAAGAGGGAAGCAAAAAGCTAAAGGACTGATAAGGAAGCAGAGTTGGCACAGGATGAGTGTACACAACTAAACACTGCCAGTGTCACTGTGAACCAGGTGGGTCAATAGTGCACTCTGCAAATGACAACACGGATGTCACTAACAATGTTTTCTCACCTGTCTTCTAATGTCTTTCGTTCCCTAAGCCGTCTTGATTTCACCAAGGGATACGAGTCATTAAGACGCTTTTCACAGACACCTTACATACGTCCATGGTTCTGTCTCATGGACTTTGAATTGTGCGACCTTGTGTAGTGTTTTTCTTCTATTTAAACTGTTATGTAAGTCCTGTTAAGGAACTGAGCTGTGTTTGGTCGACTCAGACTTTATAATATTAAAATTAAGAACACAAATATTTGTATATTCTAATCTGTGTATATATTAAAATTAGATTGATGATCCTGTGTAGATATTGAGTGCCTGGAATCGTATGAATGTTTCATGCCTTACAAAATGTTATTAACAGTAATGTGTTTAATTGGTGAACTCATCTTTCCAGTGCCTGCAGTATTTATAGTGTGTTTATTATTAGTCATCGTTCTATTTGTCAGTTTGTTGCTTACCATCCCAGCGTGCTTGTTTCAAGATGAGTGCATTAAACCAATCAGAGGAGAAGGAGGATGACACCGAGACAATCACTGTCCTTTAAGGAAGATCTGGTCTTCTCTAAGCTTGTAATTGGTAATTAAATTTTGTTCCCAGCGGCAATATTTACTCTTTGTATTTGAAACGAGTGTGTATAATAACTTGAGCAACTGTTCTATTTAAGAAAAGGGAAAAAATGTATCAATGTTGAAGTTAAAACCATTGACATGATGCTTTTTGATGATGCTTTATAAGCTGTTGATATCGTTGTCTGTTACATCATAAAATCCTGTGAATATGACTTTCCTGTGCTCACAGTTTCCTGTAGTGTTTCTCGGGTAGTGCTCGTCATCTCTCTGCAGTTAAAGAAGTTATGACGCTGATAAGAATTATAGAGATGATGTATTTGCTGAGGTCATGGGAAGAATTGGACGAGTACGTCACGATGAGTCATAGTGTGGAAAGAGGTGGAGGTGACATTTTGCGTGGACATCTGCAAATGTAGTGGAGTGTTTAATGTGTTAATGGTGTGTGTGTGTGTGTCCTGTAGCATGTGTTTAATGTGTTAATGGTTGCTGCCTAGCCATCCGTGGCATGGGCAGTGACTCACTTCCACTCTGTGACGAACCCAGCTGCAGCAGGTGGCACAGCTTCTCCTGAGAACTGAAATTTTCACCTTTGGATAAAAAACCTCTTTGTTTATTTTTTCCCTCTTGACTCCCCTCAGGGTGTTCATGTTTGCATAGTCTGTGCATCTGTGCATCATACATTTAAATCTGACCATTCTTTGGCTCCAGAAAATTTTGTGCTAATCATGAGATCTGAGTGTTAGCAGGGTTGCTTGAGGCTTGAATACAGAGGACCTGCTGATTTGCTCAATTTGCTAATAATGATTAACTGATTGTCCACTTTTATTTTTCTCTTTTCCGGACATCAGAGGAGGTAACTATTTAATATACAAGTATAAGGTTAATGTATACAAAAAGATAAGGTAATAGGATTTGTGCCAGATGCTTTAATATTTTTCATAAACCATATTATGAATGTATATATATATATATATATATACACACACACACACACACTGTCTGGTCACATTTGAGAATTCAACAGCACTTTTGTAGTAAGCCACTCTATTATTATTATTATTATTATTGTCATTATTAAAAATAATAATAATACTGTTGACCGTAAAACAATGCATTTCACAGTGGGGTTAAAATGTTGATCTGGTCCCTGCTCCAGGTTATACTTTCTCTGTACACTGAAGAGCCTTTTAGTTACCCTTGTTTATCTAATAATGTCCTCTATATGTCTGTCATTTAGGACAAAAGAATCATGTTGTACGATGGTCCTCTTATATTGAGCCAAAGCTGTACCTCCTGCAGTTAGAGGCTAAGGCTGAAGATGTCTGAATCAGAGTAATCTCTCTGTGGGAAGCTTTAGTTTCCTCTGCACCTGGCCGCCTCTCGCTGCTAAGGCCACAAACTGCTTTTCACATTACTAATAATTCCGCCTAATTCGGAACAGGCTTTTCACAATCCTTTGCCAAAAATGAGTGGAAAGCCACTGGCCTGTATGTCATAAGTATAACACTATAGCCTACAGGGCCTGCTGGCGTCACAGTCAATCTTTGTAATTTAGTTGCTACATGCTGAACAGCATTGGTCTGTACAATACATGTGCTTCCATCTTTCAGAAGACCCAGTCTCTGATGTTTTACCCTTTGCTTTAAATCGATGTACTGTATATATCTGTTAATAGTGAAAAAGAGGTATTTCAAGATCCCTCTCTGTGGTTTTTGACTTTGGTGAGCCATAAGCCAAAATCAATTATCTAAAAGTATTAGAATATTTCCTACAGTACATAAATTCTTAAGTTATGTTCATTTATTAACTCAATAGTTGGTCAGTGTTCCATTAATACAATTACTGCATCAGTCCGGCACTGCCGAGGCATTGTGCTTTGATATCAGTGTTCCTACATTGTTCGGTTAGATGTTTCTCATCCCACTTTTGACAATAGCCCATTGAGAATCAGGAGAGTTGGCTGGCCAGTCAAGCACAGTAATATATCATGGCCATCAAACCCGTTAATGGTAGTTTTGGTACTGTGGGCAGGTGCTAAGCCGTGCTAGAACATGAAATCGGCATCTCCATAGAGCTTATCAGCAGAAGCATGAAGTGCTCTAAAATCTCCTGGTAGCCCACTGTGTTGACTTTGACCTTGCAGAAGACATGGCACCCCAAATCATCACCGACTGCCGAAATGTCACAACTTGGATTCTATGCCTCTCCACTCTTCCTAAAGACTCTGGGACCTCTTTACAATTGTAAAGTTTCCTTTCATGAAAAAGTAGGACTTTGACCAGTGGTTCAGTTATTTTCCCTAGTAGAAGGTCCAGGTAAGACGTTTCTGATATTGTCTCTGGTTCAGCACTGACGTGATACTACGAATGCATCAAGACATCTGTGCATGGTAGCTCTGGAGGCAATGACTGTAGTTTCACTTTTCCTTCCACACTTTTCCCTTCCAGTTAACTTTTCATGAAAGTGCTTCTGTTGATGATTATCATGTGGCCAACCGTTAAGTCTGCAGCTTTCCCCATGCATATACTGAATTATACAGAGAGATGCAAAGTTTTGATACTGTATGAACAGTAATTTTCTCAAAATTAAATATTCTAATATTCTGAGGATTTTTGATGAGCTGTAAGCTGTAATAATTCTTATAATTATAATACTTCACTTGATGTGTAATGTAAAGAATCTGAGTTTTACTTTAATCAGATTCTGAAAGAATGAATTTTTTAATGATATTTTATATATTTTTTAAATACGTTATGAATCTGACGTCACATTCAACTTTGTTGCGTCCTGAAGTGAGTGTGTGTAGAGGGGACTGGGATTACCCTTTAGCAACAGCAAGTAGAACAGAACGTTAAAAAGAGAGAGAGAAACCGATCTCTCCTGGAGATCTGTTAGAGGGGGTTTCCTCATCTAATTTTTTTTTCATCAGCACGTCACCCCATCTTTCCTTTTCTTTAGAGTTTCTGACAGTTACTCTCTGTTGTTCCCTTTTGAGCAATACTTAGAAACCACACTTACTTCAGATGGTGACAGGAAAAGGGTAGTTGCTTAATCATATTCAAAAGCACATATGAATGGACGAGAATTTTTAAGAAACCAAATATGTAGAGGTTATAGTACTATACAGCGATCGTCACACCACATGATTCAATACCGTGTAAGTTAGATGTGCAGATTATAAATAACTTTAGAATCGCATAGTTCATCACCCATATTCACCACACTGGAATTTTACCGATGACATATGTTCATATAAAAAGGCAAGCTTCATTCAGGTTAAATATTGATTCAGACAGTACACAGAGAATAAGAAGATTATTTATAAAAATTACATTTATTTTTTCGTCCTGGCCTTGCTAATCTATCTACAGAAAATATATTTTTGAAAATAGTTTTGTGCATTCTGTACTTTTAGTATGCTAATTAGGCCCAACCTAATTTTCTGCCCCCAACCTTCCTTCTGTGGCACTGAGATCACTGAGGCCTCATTATGATCTTCTTCAAAACAACCGTCATAGCACAGACAGAACCAATTCGCGAAAAAAGATGCAAGCTTTTTACAAGAAAAATCATCACTTTTGGTATTCAACATCTTTTTTTATTTCCTCATGTGACTGTTTCATTTGCATATTCATTAAGATTCATTAGTGTCTGCCAAAGATGGGCGTGTACACAGGATCAGTCTTGTTCGTGTTCAATTATTTCAATGTTTATACAACACGTTGTATTCGGTATAGTGATTTTATTTTGTTTTCTCTGTTTTAACATATATTCTTACATATGAAATATACATTTTGAGAACCATGTATGGTCTCTGTTAGTCTTTAAGTTACTAGTCAGGTTTATATTATTTCAACAAACATCTAATTAACATTCAAGTCACAAGCTGTGTGACTCAAAACTCTGAAGTGATTGTGGAAGTCTGGAAGTAAAGAATAGAAAACAGACAGGATTGACTTAATTTTATGTATTTATTTAGACCTTGAGTAACCCCTCCTGCTCAGGGCCATGGTGGATCCGTATCCGGTGGACTTCAGGAGCACAGAGTTGGAGGCAGGAATACATCCTGGATAGGACGCCAGTCTGGTCACACTTACCTTCAAACATACATTTGAAACATACAAGTATACTCAATCCAGTTGTAGACATGTTTTTCTGGAGGTTGGATGAAAACCCACATGAATCCACATGAACTATACAGAATCTTAACACAGACAAAAGGCCCGAGTTCAGGATCGAAGTAGGGGTCCTGGAGTTATGTGGCGGCAAAAGTGCACCAACGTGCTGAATACTCTCACTCACCTTCTATACTGCTTTATCCTGTATTCAGGGTCGCGGGGGGGCCTGGAGCCTATCTTAGGAGATTTAGTGACACAAGATGGGGTACACCCTGGACGGGGTGACAATCCAACTCGGGGCACACACACTACAGCCAATTTGGGAACGCCAATTAGCCTAATCTTCATGTCTTCATCTGAAAATGCAAACTTCAAGCAGACAGAGATGGGAATCAAACCTGGCTGGGAATCGAACCCGGACCCTGGAAGTGCGAGGTGACAGTGCTAACCACTAAGTCACCGAGCTGCCCCCATACTGAATTTTATTTGTGGGGATTAAACTTTAACAGGAAGGGTAATAAGATCTTTTAATTGTCCAAAACTAACAGTAACTACGTATGACATTTACTATTAAAATCTGTAACAGATACTTAATACTTTTTTTCTTAAGTAGCTCTTACAGATTTTAATAGTACATTTCATCAAAAATACAGGAAATTGTAAAAGTCTCCATACATAAGTGAATTTTACATCTTAACTTTACTTACAAAATATCCTCAACATGATTGCTATACTTAGTGGTTAGACTCCACGCTTGGTGGGTTTCCTCAAAGTACTCTGGTTTCCTCCTGTAGTCCAGAGGCGCTGTGCCCCAAGTCTCCTGGGATCGTCACGGGGGAGCCCCGGTACAGGATCAGTGGCATGGAAGATGAGTGAATGATTGGCATATCAATGTAACACACAATATCGTTTCTCCCAGTCATGATATTCATTTCTCCTTTGTACAGTATGGAGACTTTTGGGACACCCTGTATACTAAATCAATTATAAACAATTATAAAGTGGATTAGCTTCAGTCACATTCAATAATCAACACAAAGTTTAAGTATAGGGCAGCAACAGCAGGAAGAGTAACTGGTGTTCAATAGCTGAAAAGGCATTTTCATGTTTAGACACAAAAGTGCCGCCAGCACATTTAGCACGCGGCAGCTGCTCAGTCAGTGAGGGGTAAGACCGAGAGGCGGATGGTTACCAGGCAACGCAAAACCTGTTCAGCCAATCAAGGCTCGCAGCGCGCATGCGGGGAACAGAGCCCATGCAGTTTTAAAGCCGTACACTGACAGCTGTGGCTTCCAAACAACGGGTTAAAAAAAAGTGGTTAAATGAATAAATACTCTAATCAGGAACAGATTCTGTTGTTTCTGATCAGAAACAACACAGTAAAACAATCAGCTATCGTACGGATTTCTAACTTAAATAATACGAGGATAAGTTGTATAAATATAGTGCGTCATCGTGGAGGCTGATTTTTTTTTTTTTCTTTTTTAGATTTTTACCCAGCAGGCTGTTCGGCCTATAAGAAGGCGAGGCAGCGCTCTGGACTCAGAAGTGCAGAAATTGCGTAACGATGAGACTTGGCGAGTGTGTGGATGGCGCTGCAAAACTTTAGTTAACGTCGTCGTTTTTTTCCCCTCCAGCCCTCGGTTTGAGCGCTCCGACCGGATCCGGTGTTTGTACACCAGGTATGAGCGTACCTTTAATACTACTTTATTAAACACGCGCACTCTGTTTTTGGCTTGTTTGTGTGAGAGCGCGAGCGATTACCGTTGGCTTTTATTTATTTATTTATTTATTTAGGTTTGAGTGCTGAAAGGTGCGTTCAGATTGCGCTTAAAAGTGTGTACTTCGGTGTATTTTAAAATGGTAAAATGTTGCTGTGTGGTTTATTTCGAGTCGAATTCGGCAGTGGTTTGGTGAAGCCGTCACATGGTGTGTGTGTGAGAGTGTGTGTGTGTGTGTGTGGAGCCTGTGCTGGCCGCTCCGCTGTGTGTCTGAAGCTCCAGCTCGGATGATTCTCCGCGGTATTTAATATAACGCCAAGTCCAACTGTTTTTCTTTTTTCTTTTTAAGACAGTTATTTTGGGTGGAATAATGGTGGAAAATTCGCGCGTGCAAGTTTGTCAAAGCGCGTGGTCCTAAACTGGTTTAAGAGCAATATGTTTGTTTGTTTTTTTTTGTTTTTTTTGTATTTTATATTCCTGAAATGTCAACTCGAGGTCTAGTTTTTCCGCAAAAGTTTGACGTGGGAAACTTGTCGCTTGTTAATGAAAGCTGTTTGGCCTTTCTGGAAGCAGTGGGAGTTAATGTGGGTGGGGGGAAGAAGCTTCTCTTTTCTCACTGCTCTGCTCTGTTCCAAAGTTTACATGTTTATCTGCATGACACAGCTGCTCTGTCCATCATAATTTCTCTAGATATGTTATCACATCCATTATGTAATGCTCACTTGGGTCACGTTTTTTCTTGAATTACTACTTTTATGATTACTGCTAGTATTGATTGTCCATTTTTATTCTCTGAGGCTTACCCATAAATGTTTCCTTCGTTGCAGTTTGTCTGTAGGAACCATAACGATGGCAGATATGGCCGAGGCCTCAAACAGCAGCCAGAATGAGTCATGCAGCGTCCTTACCTGGGAGCAGGTGAGCCGGCTAGACGAGGTGCTGAGTGAGCCGGTGCCAGTCCACGGACGGGGCAACTTCCCTACCTTGGAGGTGCGGCTGAAGGAAATCGTGCAGAAAGTGCGTAACCGACTTGAGAAGAGCGGCATCGCAGTCAAAGACATCCGCTTAAACGGCTCCACCGCCAGCCACGTGCTGGTCAAGGATATCGGCTGGAGCTATAAAGATCTGGATGTCATCTTTAGAGTTAACCTCCCTCAGGAGACTCAGTTCCAGCTCATCAAAGATGTCGTGCTGAGCACTTTGTTGGATTTCCTGCCAGAAGGGGTTAACAAGGAGAAGATCACACACATGACCCTGAAGGAGGCCTATGTGCAGAAACTGGTCAAAGTGTACACTGAGCAGGACCGCTGGTCCCTCATCTCCCTGTCCAACAATAACGGACGCAACGTGGAGCTCAAGTTTGTAGACTCGATCCGCAGGCAATTTGAGTTTAGCGTGGACTCCTTCCAGATAATTTTGGACTCTGTGCTGTCTCATTATGACTCAGAAATGCCTCTGTCTCAGCAGTTTCCTCTTGATGTGAAGGGGGAGAGCATGTATGGTAACTTTGCTGTGGCTCTAGACCATCTCAGGAACAAGCTGATTGCCACCAAAAGGCCAGAGGAGATCCGTGGAGGCGGCTTGCTGAAATATTGTAACCTCCTGGTGAGAGACTTCAGGCCCACAGACGAAGAGGAGTTCAAAGCTTTGGAGCGCTATATGTGCTCTCGCTTCTTCATCGATTTTCCTGACATCGGCGAGCAGCAGCGGAAACTTGAGGCCTACCTGCAGAGTCACTTTGTGGGTGAGGAGAAAAGCAAGTATGAATACCTCATGATCCTACGACGGGTTGTGAACGAGAGTACAGTCTGCCTCATGGGACATGAGAGGAGGCAGACTCTTAACCTCATCTCACTCACAGCGTTCCGGGTGCTTGCTGAACAGAATGTCATACCAGATGCCTCTAATGTCACCTGTTACTACCAGCCAGCACCCTATGTCCGAGATCTGAACTTCAGTAACTACTATGTTGCCTCTTGTAACCAGTCCATTCCAACCTGGCTGCCGTGTAACTAGGAGACTGAAATGATTATGCCTTATTAATGAAGAAGAAAAAAGAAAAAACAGCTGTTTAGCCATGTGTGGTATTTCCCTGTTTGGGCGTAAAGGATATTTAAAAGGACATGCATTTGGGTCTTTGTTTGGATTTTTTTTTTTTCCGGCACTCAGCTTAATTCTTATCTGTCAATGTGTCAAGTGTCAAGACCTTTGGATCCAAAGTAATATATATTTTAAGAGTTTGGATTATCTATATTGGGGGGTGGGGGCAGTCAAATGCCCCCTTAAACTTTTCTCAGTTTGTTTTTGTTGCCTTTTGTCCTTAATTTTGAGCAGTGCATTTTTCGCAAGCTCAGTACTTATTGTGCCTTATTCCTCCCTACTGTACTAAATACTTTTGTCTTTCGGGGAGGAAAAGATTTTTCAAAGGACAGTGTTAATGCTTCTTGTGGTAAAACTTGAAAATGTCAGAAAAAAAAAACACAAAATTGTTATATAAAGTGGGGAAAAAAAAGATTCTGGGTGACAAAAAAAAGTAATCACAGGCTTAAACAAAAAACTCCAGTGTGCAATGAGGAGGGTTTCCCCCTTTCTTTTTCTCTTTTCTTTTTTTTCTTTTCCTAACTACTATGAGCTGCTAATATCCTTAAGAGCTTTCAGCTTGAGCGTTTTAACAATTCCTGGTTCTCAGCTGATCATAACTAGGGTTATGATGAGGTAAAGGGCGCTGCACATTTGTTATGGATACAGATGCTGAAAATATAGTTTACATAGCATTTGTTTTGGGGTCGGCTTCAGCCACATACATCGTTTGCATGCAGAAATATTTTTAGTATTCCAGGACAAACTTCAGAAAGTTATCTCGGAACAGCTGCAAGTTATAAACTTGTTCAGTCAAGCATTTCTAGCTGTTGTGATGTCGGGTTTCTAACAGTTATAGGACAAAAAGTTGTAGCATTTTCCCCCTTAAGGACGACAGTGCAGGTAACATTTCAAAAGCTAATTTGTCATTGTTCTGTGATTCAGTATGGATAATGTAATGTCTGCCATAGTTGGCTGCCGGTGAGAGGCCAGGCTTGCCTTTGAGTGACTTGTGCGTGGAGCTGAATTCTAAATGAAAGTGTACACGTGAGGGGGGGGAGCATGACGACAAGGTTGTCCCCTTTCCTTTAAAGGATAAAGCGTTTGGTGTCCGGTGCTCTTGAGTCTATAGTGATCCTTAGCAGGCTTTGCATTGCTGTGTAACAAGATCCAAACTGGTGTCGCACCGCTCTAAAATTATCTTAAGCGGCGCAGGGCAGAATATGTCTACGCTGAAGTGAAGTGGGCAGGGTATTCTGCTGTGACGAACACCTTACATGTGCTTCTGCGCCTCTTGCCCTTCATACAGATGCACGTGGAACCCTTTTCTGGTCATTGAAGCGGGCCCCATTCACAGAAACATTACAGTAGCTCGAAGTAGACTCCAGTTATGGATTTTATCCTGATATGGTTAATGTTGCTTGCCTCAACTTTAATACTGATGGACATCCATGTCTTATGCTTGTGTGTGAGTTGTTTTAGACATATAATTTAGTGATTGTCTTTTCAATTTGAACTAACAGCTGTTCCACATTTTCTTACAAAGTCAGTCTTTCTGTAGATAACCTGGAGAGTCACACTCAGCCTCTTATCTACTTCACACAGACTTTGGAGGGACATAGGAAAGGGTCACCGTAGCCCCTGGCAGTTGTGGTCACACCCTGGGTCAGGACATATTGAATTTTTGCTTTTTTGTTTAATTTATTTTATTTTGTCGGCAGGCTGATTATTAGTGTTGAGTGGGAGGGAAGTCTGAGATAGTTGGGGTACGTGTATATTATGGAGCTAGACATTTTGGTGTCATGTGAAATGTCAATTTGTTAATGTCCTCTCTGGTCCATCCTTCCACCCTGCTTTTCATAAACCTAGTTGTCTAGTCATTCCAGTAATAGAGACTTAAATAAATAAATGGAGACTTCACTAGATTTCAGTCACCCTTTCAACACCAATGAGCAGAGCAAAATTGGGCACTGACCAGTTATTGCTAAATACCTCACACACTCAAAATTGTACATGTGTACAAGCGTTCTTGTACATCAAAACCTGGCGAGCTAGTAAGTGTTTAATCTCTAAATAACACATTGGGTGAGGCTGGGAATATATCCTGGACAAAGGTCTGCCGTGTGTTTTGTGAATTATTTAACTGGCTTTCTGGCCTGAAATGCTATTTTTCTCATGTGATTGATGGGATGTACTTAATGTGTTTAGTGTTCAGCTGTTGTCTGCTTCCTGATATTCATTTCTCAGATGTTCATGGTCCTATTTCTATAAAGCAAACCTAGGTATCTGTTACTCAAACTATTCATTTAATGTTTGAAAATCTATTCAAAAGCCCTAATAGGTTATAGACCACAGATGTGACTTCGGTGCAGTGTCTTGTTAATCTGGCCAGGTTTAGCTTTTTTAGCTGCCATTGTACATGTTTTATCTTGTCTAATTAGACTTCACCTGGATAAGGCTTGGTATGATTGCGCTCGGCTGGGCACATATTTGTTGGTTGTGTATAGGAAGATGGCGTTTGGAATGGATGCATGCATAGTGTTTAAACTAATGCAGAAGTATTTTGTTCTTTCAGAGATGTTTTAATTTTTTTTCTGCTGTAATTCCAGTATTTCTTCATTTGAACATTCTCTTTCCTTTCTATCTGTGAACAATGATGTTTGAGCTTTGCTTGTACTGTTGCACTATGTCTCAAAGTATCTATCATTTTTTTTTGTTTGTTTTTTGTTTGTTTTTAGTGGAGGATTGTGTGGTGTTGCTGATGCTGGAGGCTTTTTTTTTTTTTTCTTCTTCTTCCCCTGGAAGTCCTTTGCCAGGTGATAAGAGTTGTAGGATATGCAGTTTGTGTTATGTCTGACTGTGCCACTGATTTTGAGTAAGGATAAGGAAATATCACCTTGGTTTTTTTTTTTTTTTTTTTTTTTTTGGGATAAAGCTTATTTGTCAATTTGGTGTTTTTGAGGTTTATTAAAATGTTTAATTGTTAATTTGAGCACTTTTACCTCACTTTAATTTACCTTTGGATGGAGTTGAACATCAGGAAAATGTCTATGTAGAGGGGGAAAAATAAAGTATTAAACCCCACATTGAACTACGTTGTGTTTATTTCCAAATGTGGTGTTCATTTTGGTTATTCTATTTATATAGGTTCTCTTCTATTTGATTATTCTATGTATAATATATAAAATTCCCCCCAAGTTTGTACTTGTATGCTTGTATTAATCTAACTGTCCATTGTCTATAGTGATTATCTTGTCTAGGATCACAGCCCCTGGGGCCTATCCAAGGGAGCTTGTTGGGTACACCCTGTTTGCGATGCCAACTCATTGTGGGCCACGAGAATGCACACGCTCACACCCCCAATCATGCACTACAGGCAATTTTGAAAAGGCCAACCGGCCTACGCTACATCTCTTTTAGACTGTGGGAGGAAACCAGAGTACTTGGTGGAAACCCGCCGCGCTCGTAGAGGATATGCAAGCTCTGCGTGCGCAGACCGGAGGTGAGATTTGAATCGTATCCCTGGTGGTGTGAAGTGACTCTGCTGTCATCAATATGACCATTTTTATTCGTGTAAATGCATTTAATGATGTGGCACTGGACACCGCTGGACATGCAACTTCATGCACAACCCAGCATTTTGAGTGTTAGCAATGGCTAAAAGACTGATCTGAAAAATAGAGTTGTGCACAATAGTAATTAACTGGTTCCTAGTTCTTGAATATGTAGATGTAATGCCACCGGGGTGCTGTGTCGCTGAATTGCATCTTGTCTCCAGCAGATCTCATGCTTTCATGCCACAGCACAAAGCTGTGAGTCAGCATGTTGGTAACATGGTGCTGTTAAGCAAAGTTTCAGTCCTGGGCTGAAGGATTAGTTTAAAAATTAAAAGGATTGGATTGCTAATAAGCTGATGTGCTTGCAATACAATTGAACTCTGTCTGGCTATCGGCCAACAAGGCCAGAAGTGGTGGACGCTTTCTGTTGAAGTTTTCAACAGGTTAACTAGTGCACTCTAGGATGAGTTTAAGCTGACGACAAGAATGCTATGAATTGCAGTCATCTGTTTTTACTTAAGAAAATAACTGCAGCCTGTTTTTATTTCTTAAATGGTGTAATGGTGCTCAATTTTCTTTTTTAACTTCAAAGGCAAAATGGTACTAAAAATAAAAATCCCTGGTTTAATTTTTCAACTGTTGCTGGTGTCAACAACCAGAGCAGATTTTAGAGTTCTAGCTTTTGTAATGTCTTTTTGGTTTACTGACACTAATTATAAAACTGCTCAAGACAAATGTTCCTGCAGAGTAGAGTGTTCATCGGTCCATGTTTCTCTTTCAGGGTAAGAGCTTTTTTTCTTTTTTTTTTTTTAAACTTCGACAGGCATTTCCATTTTATAAGCTTGGACTTTTATAAACTCGCGCAATTGTCAAGAGAGACCTGGCTTGCTGTGGCCTCTGTCTGGTCTTTTCTCCTTGTGTATTTAAATAAACACGTCAGCGATTTTAACAGCACACAAAGTGTAAGCAGAAATCACAATTCTGGTGTTTCCTGGACATGTTTAATGTTTAAGCCAAGTTTTCTTGAATCTTTCATTAATTCTTTGGTCAAATATGTTTTGTAAATTATTTTTTTTAATTTTTTTTTATTTTAAGCGCTGATCTCAAAGTTGATTGGTTGATCGTATGGGCTTGACGGTAGTATTGGCTAAAAGGCATGTTGCATCGTGTGTGCTCATTCTAACACATTACTTAGAATGAGAGTTTCTACAGAGTGGCCCAAATGTCTGGATCCATCGGTACAAAACGGCGAACACATGGTGTAAAGCTAGGTAGCAACAACTTCATGCGGTGATAAATCCTGTCTTGCATAAGTAAGAAGTTGTATTTAATCTTCTATTAGTTTTAAAGTCATTTTGATTCAGGAATGAGGTAAAAAAAAAAATTGTATAAGGAAAATGCTTATGGATCCAGACTTTTGGGCGTTACCAATACTCCACATAAAGCGCTATTTAAAAAGAAAAAAAAATCAATCCATTAATGACATGGTGACACTTTGCTCAAGATGTTTAACATTTGTGTTGAATCTCCAGTGTCGATGCTTAATAACAGTTAAAGGATGTTACGGGTTCTCTTTAGCATGAGTTTCTTTTTTTTCCTTATTTAATGCAAGTTTTATAGACACAATAAATAAATAAATAAATAAAATAAAAATATATCTCGTATATATATCGTTCCTTAGTGCACCAGTTCCTAAACTTT
>JAQMYL010000035.1:12036954-12049144 GCA_030014365.1 Clarias pachynema
GTGTGACAAAGTTACCAGAAGAACTCATATTCTCCAGCATGCTCAGTAAAACCTAACAGCTGTTTTCTTATAAAACTACACAAATCTGTCTAAATCTACTGATTTTAAGCAATAAGTTACTTAGTTTGAGTTTTCACTCCAAATATTGACTGTTTATTTTATTACTCTTTATTGCTCTTTACAGAAGTTTCTTTTTTTAGCATTTTACAAAATTTTTAAATAAATTTTAACTTGATAAACGAGCGAGGTCTTCACATACAAGTGAAGCACAAAACACAAAGCATGTGCTTTGTCCATCATCACAACTGTGCCACTGGTGGTTCTCTCTCTCGTGCTGTGGGATTGTGGGTAATCGTTTCCCACGCTCTGTCTCATTACACATCACTCACATAGTCACCATCTGTGCGTGTTCTGTTTATTATATCATTGTGACCATGTGTGTGTGTGCGCGGGCAAAAGCATTTCTTTTTAATTTTGTGTCCAAGAGTAGTAACTGTACTGCAACGACCTCCGGGAAGAAAAAAAAAGTTCAAACGTGCGGGAGATGAATCTGTTTAATGACAACACAATGTCACATTTCAGTGAAATCCTCAAAAGGAGGCAAAAACAAGTGTCATTAGAGACGTACCTTGTTAAAGAAGTTTGCCATCAGAGCAGTGTTTCCATTTGTTTGTGTGTGTGTGTGTGTGTGTGTGTGTGTGTGTGTGCATGAAAGCCTCCTCTCTCATCTTACTTTTCAAAGATAAAGTGCAGGTTAATTTGTTTTATTTTCACTTTATATTTTGTATTAATTATTTTTTGATTATTAATTAATCAATTAAGTAATTAAGTTTCCATTATTTCTTATGAGGGAATTCGCTTTGATATACAAGTTCTTAAGATTACAAGCACGCTTCCAGAACAAATTATGCTCACAATCTAATCCATATCTGGATTGGTTTTCAAAACATAATCGAGAAATACAGAAAGTTATGCAGAATATAGTACACTATATAAGACAAATAGCTCAATCCACAGAAATGCTGATAATGCTGAAATTATGTTAAGGTTGTAAACTCGGTTTCCTTTTATAAACCTTGTTTCTATATAAAGTCTGTATTTCCTGCATTTCCAACTAGGATATGAAGGACTGGTCGTACTATATCAGGAGATTAGCATGAAGTAGTTATATTGGGATAAATCGCTGTGTATATAGAGATAAACTGTTCTCTGCTCTTATTGCAAACATGAGAATGGAAGAAGTACAATCTGGTGCATTTTCTTTGGCATCCATTACAAGAACCTGAAATTGTGAACTCAAGCCTCTTTGTTTTTAAGCTAGATAAGTGGCACTGTAAATTGCCAATAGTCGCAAGACACATTCAATTTTGGTTGGCACGGGAGGACGTTTGCTGCACAGACACCACCAATTTCCATCTTCTCTGCTGTTTCTGTTTTTGCCTCCAGTCAGCTCTGGCTTTCGGTCTCTTCTATCTCTATGTGCACTAATCCACTGCCATTGGATTACTGTACTCTCTGATAATGGGACTATATAGTGACAACCAACAGCCACATTTCACAGTAAATAGGCTAACTGTGAGTAACTATAAAGGAAATATTATTGCTACTTGTTTTAGCTGTTAACTGGTTTGGCTGTTGGATGAAGAATAAAGAAAACATTTACATTTATGCCATTTGCCAGATGCCCTTATCCAGAGCGACTTTTATCTCATTATACATCTGAGCAGTTGAGGGTTAAAGACCAATTTGGTGGTGTTGCGGTTTGAACCGGCGATCTTCCAATCTGTAGTACCCGTACGTAGTGATCTGTACACTAATTTTGTTTCCTTATAATGAAGAAATAATAGGGGAATTTCATATTTATCATATAATGTGCAAGAAAAGCTAGTTGTAGCAGGAGTTAGCAGCACTAGATCTGTAAGCGCAGCTGCGATCAAAGGCAGTAAACTAATCTAAAAGGTCAATATGTAGTCTGCAGTCCCTCCAGCTGCAGGCATGTTCAATTATGAGGACGTCTGTGCTTAGTGTAGCCAAATGCTGAAAGGTCCAAGATGTCAGAACCAGGACAAATGAGGGAAGAGTTTGTGCCCAGTAAAGTCACAGTAAAGACAGGACATGTTCTTACTTACATACCACACTCTGAAATGCACCCATAAGATGGTGAACACAGCCTGCAGTGCAATGCTTAAATTACAGGACGTTGGAGTCTGATGTGAGGTTTTTTTGCGGAGTAACAGGCATAGAGAGAGAAGCCAACCTAAGCCCTGTACTTTAATAGTCTGAGAAACCCAACAGCTTAAGCAAACTGTCCTTCCTTTCCAGGAAATAGGCAAGCTGCTCAAACAGTAACTGGCTGCATCAACATCTCTGAAGAGGTGCAATTTATAGGAGCTCAAGGTCCTGAGAAACAGGTGATGTGTGGATGAAGACTGGCAGATGTTCCTGTGGCTGAAACTGAGAGGTGCTTTGGGTGTGTGTGCGTGGGTGTGTGTGTTTTGTGCGTGTGTGAGGCCACATACTAGAATTGTTTGGAGTATTTCCTGTCATGGTTTGCTATTTCTCAGAAGAAAAAAAAAAATCATGCTATTTTACAGACCTACTCCACCTGCCAGCATTGACTTTTCATTTTTTTCATCTCTCCACAAATCAACTCCAACAATCCACACGTTTGTCTTATCAGATACAATATTGTACTGAAATGTGATTGGGGTTTGACCGTGACAGCATTGGGGGGGGGTTACAGTTAATACATTCATATTAACTGTAGTGTTTTTACTTTAGCACAGGACTTTACTATCCTGTGCTAAAGTAATGTGCATTCTGATGGCTCCTGTGGTGTGTTACATTAGAAGTACATTTCAACTCGATCAGTTGTTTGATTAAGATCAACACTGAAGAAGCAGCAACTTCTGCTATTTGCTTGCTTAATGCAGAGAAAGGATCAGTTGATGATGTGGTCAGAAACACCAACTGAACAACAAATGCAACCTTTGCACTCAAAATTTAGTAAAACCTGAAAAACTTTTGTAAAACTTGAATATGTTTCAGATCGAATCACGGAACAACCGTTTAAATATCAGATTACTAAACTCAGTCTTACTTGTGAGGCCACAATCAGATTTCTCTTTACATTTCACTTTAGATTTTTATTTATTGAAAGTACAGTGCATGTTCAATTAATTTTTTTCAAACATTATAAAGAAAAAAAAAGTAAATAAATAATAGGGTTATGGAAAATGAGTTTACTATCTAAAAAAAAAACAGAAGGAAGACGCCTGATCTCTTTCCTGCCCCCCACTGGACAGCAGCTCCTAGAGCACAATACAATCACGAGACCCTCATTCTCTTGCCACAGGAAGACTAGTCTCTTATTCTTTAATGAAATGAAGTGAGAATATGTTTTACCTATGAATGTAATCTACAGAATGAAGGGCGTGTATTTGGTTACAGGTAGTTTCGAGAGAAGATGATTCAGGTTCTCTTTAAGTAATGGCACCAATAAACTTCACCTTCATAATAACTTAACCTCATCTGTCAACCTGTATAACGAGAATATATCTTGTTGTCTTAGTACTATGGTGGCACCTGGGTGTAATTCAATTTCAATTCTGGTGCTAAATGTCCAGATGATATTAGTCAGAAGATTAGACAACGCAAAGATAAGAAGATATGAGAGGACAGTTAGTAAAAATTTATTTGCTTTTGTTAAATGATTCATTGCTCTTTCCAACATTACCTGCAAGAAAAGCTGTTGTGTACACTTAAGGAGGTGTAGTTTCCCTTGAAGTGTTTGGAACAAATGCAGGATTAACGCCAAGCTAGATGAAAAAAAAAAAAATGCTTTGCTTGCTCTCAATCAGCTTCAGTCATATTGTTCTTTCTTCTTTTTGTAAGATATGGTTTTGACTTTCAAGATTTGCAGCTTGCTGTAGGACATGGGTAGAATTATATAATGACACGAGTCATAATATAGAATTCTTTAGCTAAAAACTCACAATCATTAATCCATTTCTGAGCCGCCAGTGAATTTCTTGTAAGAGCGTCGGTTTAATTCACACTCACCACCAGGTTCCTCTTTGAAATCCTTTGAAACAGTATAAGTTGGGACTTGTTTTTGGTCTCAGGCAACCCTTCAAATCCATTAGCTACTTAGGTACATTAAGCTTTGACAGAGAAAACCTCTTAGCGTTTAGGCCAAAACCCTCTCTGATGTTTCTGGCAAAGTGATATCAGATACATCACTACATCCATGCAGACTACACATCACTTCTCAATTTCCAGCTAGCCCTTGCTTCTTCCCTGAACCCAGTCTTTTTTCATTTTACAGACTTTAATGTTATTCATCCTGCTTTTATTTGGCTGTTGTGTGGAATTTTCTAGAAACAGATTCCACACTCAATTTCATAAATTACATTAACAATAACATTTGCTAATACCACTCCTAGTGAAACCTGTCTAAATATGTTCATTCCATTATTCATTTAATCGTTAACAGATTATTAGCCATATTAGTACAAACAAATTTGAAAATGCTGGATTTTGATTGACCTCCAGGATCAGAATTGGGGGAAAAAATTACTTGTTTTATACTACTGTCTTTATAACAGTAAACTTTTCCAACAGCTGGTTGGAACAAATATTCAAACATGAGGTCATCTGGGTCACTGCCCTGGTTGGAAATGCTATGACATTTATTATTTACTTTTGTATTATTTACCATTATGGCTTTTACCAAATTATTTTTGTTGTTATTTCTCAGCTTTTTTCAATATAAAAGAATGACCTCTCCTTCACAATATGTTCAAAAGTTAGTATCCCCTCTTTAAGTTTGATATCATATCGGGTCTTAGTAATAGCCAAATACAAAGACCTTTTTTTTTTTTTTTTAACCATGCAATTATTTATTTAACAAAAATGAAGCCAAAAACAAAAAAACAAACAAACAAAAAAAAAGACAAACATGTGGATGGTACCAAGTAACCCCTTACTGGTACTGGTGGATTTAAGAGAGTTTAAGTTGCAGCCAGGTGCTGAGTACATATTAAATGTTAAAGCCCATGACAGCATAATTAAAAGAAGACTGAACAAGTATGGCTTGTTTGGAACGGTTGCCAGGAAAAAACCTCTTCTATCTAAAAAGAACATGGAAGCAGAACTAAGTTTCACAAAACTTAGTTAAAAAAAAAAAAAAAAAATGAAACCGGACTATTCATTTAGACACATCTCCTGTTATATTGAACCTCCAGCCATATGACTGCAAACCAATTCCTGCTATCTGTTATCACCCATGAGGATGGGTCCCCTGTAGACTCAGGTTCCTCTCAAGGTTTCATCTTATTGTTATCTCAAGACGTTTTTCCTTGCCAACGATGCCTTCGGCTTGCTTATCAGGGACAGTCCGATCATTTTGATTCATACATATCCGCCCCCCTCACACATTTCATATTAATTTCCAAAATTTTCTTTTGATTCTGTAAAGCTGTGAAGCAGGTGTGAGACAATTACCATTTTTAGTTTTGGTAAATAAGTAATAGAATAGTTTTTAATTTGCATAATACTAAGAACCGCTTTGATGAATGATTTTATTAAGTTTTTGCACAAAAAAATAGAATTTTAAGAAGGGGAAAATCTTTTGAACATGACTGCATCTTTGGAAAATTCTTTGATGGTTCTAATTTTATTTTTGAACGACATGGTCTGCATGAGAGGAAATAGCCAGGTTTTGAGAGTTGTAAGGTTATTGGAGGACATCGTGTTGATGTAAAAGCACACGGCCACATGTCCTGTGTTTTCCACATGCTGTGAAACTCTCCACTCCGTGCTAATGTTGTTTTGTTCAGGATTTTGATCCTCTTTTGATGCCGGCTCAGATTCACAAAAAGCTGAATTAATTCCATCCAGGTGTCCTAAGTTCACCATGGCTTCTCACCTCTGCTAATCCCACTTGCAGACACAGAGAAAGCTGTGAATGATCGATTTATTTTGCCCAGCACACACCTCACAGGGGAGCTGATCCCTTGGTTTTCCAGCCCTTATGGACGTTTCCTTAAAACATTTTTCTATTACACCCCAGTTTTCAGAAATGACATCTGTTTTTGGATACAGTGTTGAAGTGTGAGATGGAGACAGGCAGTGTAATAAAGTCCATGTTGGTTTTAATCAAGGTCAGCTCTCGGCTTTCTTCACAATGGAACATGTTCATTTGGAACGAGTAGTGGAAAATGTGACTCTGCCTCAGTGGCCCGAAATGTCCACTAGACACCTGTTAACGTCCCCTACATTGTTTGATTTGTACAGTTTTACAAACAGTAAATACACAAAATGTGTTCAACATAACCACAGGCTCATCACTTTTTATTTGGATGGTTTATATCTTGGAAGACACCTGTTCTTAGGATATAATGAGGTTTCCTTTCTTTTTTTCTGTTTTGCATAGTGGTGTTTTTCTTATGCAATTTGTCGTATCTTGGTGAGATATGCCTGATAATTAAATGCTGTTTATTATTTTAATATTTATATTATGATAAATGACTAGAAGGGCAAATGATAAGAGGAAAGGATATTTATTTGTCTTATATTAATCTAAAAGCATATTCTAAATGCTTCGATATATGGCAAAAATATTACCATTGGGACAGCAATCTATGTACAATATACAGTATGTAGAGGATAATTACAGAAATAAAGGTTTTGGACACCAGATATTGTAGGTTCCACTGGATATTGCACATTAAAAACTTTTCACTGTAGATTTCTGTAAGAGTTCTTATAATAAAAAATATCAAAAGAGTGAGGATTACAACCTTCTAATTGATACATTTTATCGCAAATATTGATACATTTACAATTCATTAAAATGACTATGAAAAGTTCACCACCTTTAGTAAATTGAATGCCTTTTCACTCAGCACAATAGAAATCACACTAACTCTAGTTTTGCTTTCACATCATCAGGTGTACCCAGAACAAACAGGGTTCTAATAGTGTATTAGATGCAAACAAACAAAGTACTTTTTCATTATAACTCTTTATTCTCATGTACCGGGGCCAGAATGGTCTATAAAAGACTAAAACATATAATAATAAAATATTCCAAATCTGACAAAGAAGATTCTATAGAATTAGACACACAGAAAACTATTTAAAAAGGGCTACTACAAAAATCCAGACTGTCTCTATGAGAAAATTATTATTCAATAATAGTGTGCAAGAACAAGAACATAAAAAAGATTTAATTAAATACTTAAAGAACTAGGATTTTAACTTACACCATTTAAATTTCATTTGGCCACGGTTCAGTCATGGCAATTTGTATCAAATCACATTTAGAAATAAAGCAGCTTACGCATGTACTGTAGTTTACATAGGGAGTAACCAGATTGTGTGCGTTAAGAATAAAAGAAAGCCTTAGAGATGATTGATTAGGTAGAGCATGTAGAAAGGTTTTTTACACTGCAAGAAAGCTTTAGACGTTCGAAAGCATTTAACATTTTACCTTTCTGCTTTTCTGGTCGATCAGACAATCACATGCATCAGTCAATGAAATGTTACCAGTGCAAAGTGTCTCAGCACAGCAATCTTCATGACCGGAGAAGATACCATTGAGTCAGTCTTCCTCAGCAGTTTTACATGCATCATTGTTGTAACAGGAGGGACGGGCTTGAACATGCCAACATCCTCATAAAGTTCAACCAAATGCCGGGTATTCAAAGAAGGCTCAGTTAAAACCAACTGCAAGGTTTATTTTATAGTCTTGATGAGTGGGAAGTTCAGAATGAGCCATTCATCTAAAAAGAAAGAAAAAACAAAACAAAACAAGTGTTAGCTTAACTGTAACCACAAACATAAGGACAAAACATCTGGTATAGGTCAACTCAGGACATGGAGACTGAAGAATGATGGGGAATGAAGATGATTCATGCTGTGTACAGGGTCGCAGAGCGCATGCAGCCTATACCATGAGACTTAGGGCACGAGACAGGGTACACCATGGATGGTGCGCATATCCATCTCAGGGCGCACACTACAGGCAACGTGGGAATGTCTAATAGCCTAATCTGCAGGGATAATATGCAAACTCCGTGCCCAGAGATATGAGGCTGGAATCAAACTGCAACCCTGTGCTAATCACTACTGCCAATCAGTTGATGATGTGTTATCCAGTGTTACTGAATATCCTGTGCTAGGACAGCTTCATAGACGTGTAAAATCTGTTTACAAGACAATCTGAATTTGTAATGGAAGGAGATTAACCATTCTTTGAAAAATTCTTTTCTCAGGTTTAGATGTTGAATAGTGCAGAGATCTCCCATCGGCTTTCAATTTGGTTGAAACCATTTATGAATGTGAAAATTATCATCCAGGAGCAGACTACGCAAGTGAACCCAAACCATGAAAGCAAAACTAAATGCTATCACAACATAGTTATTAATCTATACAATATATCATGCGTGATATCATTTGACCTCCATGAACTAGAAAAGAGCGAGTAGTGAAATCAATAAATCATGATAAAGTGATAATAAATCACACAAATATTTTGTTAGACTGGCTTTAGCTTTTATTACTGGGTGCATTGTGATGGACTTTTCGTGTGTGAAAATGATGAACCACTCTTTCCTGATAATAATCTGGAATATGCCCATACCAAAATGCATAGATGTGATAAACTGGTCATTCGGTACATTCAGGTTGTCAGTCAAGTACATTTTATTACCACATACTAAAGCTGAGCCTAGACCTGAAAAACTAAAGTAACCGCAGATCATAACTCTGCCTCTAGATGCGTGTAGTGGTCACTTTTTCCATTGTTCGTAAGTTTTTAGCAAACCCTTTTTTCTGATTAACTTCACAAACAAGTGGTTCTCCAAAGGTCACACAACTGTTTAGTCCCAATCCTGTACGTTCTTGTCACATTGTGCATGTGTGTAAATGCTTTTAACTTCATTATTAAACAAAACTGAAACTGTAATAAAATTGTTCTACTGACTATTTGTTTGAGAGGCAATCACTTAAACGCTTGGTGAAATTACATCATAATTTGTTTTTGTGAGTTTTACCATTCACATTTCTTCCACAAAGCTGACAGTCCTGCACGATCAGTATAACAAATGTGACTACCTAACAGGGCATGCACTTTAGTAGTGTAGATACATTTCTATTATAGGCCTTAAGAGTCTCAAATGAGTAAATAAATAAAGATGCCAGTATGGTCTGTATGACTGAAGTTAATTTTTGCAACCCAATTATGTGGAGTCCAACCACCCAAGAGTATAGTGACTTGTGTACTTGAGGCATATTACTCTCCTGCCAATACCAGGACCAGAAGGACAAAACTGAGTAGCATTGAGCAATACTCTATGACACCTGCATGTTAAACGAGAACGAAAGTAGATCGTGTCCATGACAATAGATTTCAGGCACTCAAAAAAGTAGGCCAAGTCCAAAAGCCTTTTAAGTGCATTTCATGCACCGTCAAATTGGTGTTTAGGGCATTTAATCCTTGTGTTCTGTTTGTTCTTTAGCAACTGATGTACTGTTCTTGGATTATACTGCGCTGATTGAGATGTCCGTTTTCATGTAACAGTAAAGATACACATTTTCACTCACCATCGAGTGAATTCAAGCATGAGTGAAAATAATGCATGTAACAGTGATTGTAAAATGCTATCGGTGTCAATGTTTTATTACCCTTTTATAATCCGATTTATTCTTAGAGACATTCTTGAGACAGTTCTTGAGACATACAAAAAGTTGTAGTGTCATTATAAGTGGGAAGATGGTCCATTTTTGTGTCTGTGTAACACAACGTGTAACACAAGGGTTAAAGTGACCATCAACTTGTCCCTTGGAATAATATTTCTTTCGAGGAAAAAAAGCCAATTTTGCTAAATAAAAAAACAAAACAAAAACATAATTCTAGAAAACACTCTGTTAAGCCTGGATTGTAGCTTAAAAAACAAGATGAAGGACATAACACACACATGCAGAGTAAGTCCTATACGTGAAGTAGCTATACATTTAGCATTTATAAGTACTGTATGTCATGCAAAAAATAAAAAATGTAAACGTCTCACCAAGTCTTTAAAGGATAAGTGTTGAATAGTTGGTTCAACACCAGAATGGTAAATTATAGCGCTAGAGCTTATAAAATAGTGTTCCCCCCACTGGTGCTTGAAATAGGAGATGATGGTGCATATAAAGTTCATTTATATTTGTCTTTAGGTTTATGCACTGCTTCTGTCTTTAGGTTTGTGCACTGCTTCTACACGATCACTGGCATCTGTTTAAAAAAAAAAAAAAAAAAAAAAAAAGTACAATGTGTTTTAAGGTCTGTAGCTTAGACGATGTGCAGTGAACTGTAAGTTAAACCTGTGCGCACACGCGCACACACACACACACACACGGTCTAATAGCTCTCAGTAACTGCAGCTGAAGTTATTCCCAGTTTCAGCCTCACACCAAGTGCAGACAAACAGTGGCCCGCATCCTCTAACAGCCAGTTCAAAGATCTAGTCATCTTCCTTTTTTTTTTACATTTTTTAAATTTATTTATTTTTTTAACCAAAATCAATAGTAGGTCTTGCTACACAAATGATCAACAATGTTATTTTAGAGAACAGGAGCAACACAGTAAATATTTAATCGATGCATTGCCAACTCTTGACAGGGTATATTAGGGGAAACTTGATTACAGCTAGTAGGAGAAAATGACAGAGCTAATAGGAAACTTTTGCCTTTTCCACCAACTATGATGAGGTTTCCCTGGGGCTACACATGTGGGAATACACTGCTTTAAAGTATTCCTCACTATGCATCAAACTATATGGTCAAAAGTTTGTGGATACCCAACCATCATATTCATATGTGTACCACATTTCTCTAAACACTTGTCACAAAATTGTAAACTGGAACTCAAGGCCCCAAACCTGTATGATAATAGGCTTAAGCACAAAGCAATAGTTGAGCTCCAGTGACCTGCACAGAGCCTTACCTCAACCCCAGTGAACACTTGATTTAATTTTGGGCATGGTTGTGTCTTGATATAGTGTATTTTCGATAGTGTTCACCACGTCATGTACATATTTCTGATTTGTTTTTCAAAACTAGTCCAATCATGTCTCATCTCATCGTCTATACTGCCTTATCTTGGCATAACCGCCATGGGGGTGGGGTGAGATGAGGTGGGCTACACTCTAGATCGGGTGACAACATATCACAAAAATAAAAAACAAAAACAAACAAACATTTTTTTTGACAACCTAGCTTTTTTGTATGACGCAGAGTGATTTATTTTACATTCAGCGGTGAGCGAGCTGACCTGTTGCAGTCACACTGCTCTCTGTAGCTCATACAGCTTTTGTGAATCTTGTTTTTTCATATGTATCAAATCGAGAAGCTCTTACTTTATGGTATGATTTGCATGATATATACTGTAAGATATGACATCTGCAAATTAAATAATTACCGAATAATTTAGCTCAAACTTGAAAATGGAACAACCGTAGCAGATCTCTCCCTAGAAATCACCTACAAAAATAACCTTGCACTAACTTCTCTTGTAGAAATGTCATACTGCATTAGTTTTATTACACGTTACTCATCCCCCCCCCCCACCCCACCCACCCAAAAAAAAGAGCCTTTCACTGACCTGCATCTCACACTGATCGGACACTTATGCTTATTACAGCTTCCAAAAAAAGCGTGAAAGTTCCATTTCCCACAGTTTCGCTCTCTCAGCACAATACAGCGTAGAGTTCATGACTCTGGTGGTTTAAATGCCCTTAATTCTTTTTATTCTAAATAAAGATCCTAAATACGGAAATCTCTAACTACCAACTGAGGCTGAAACTATCAACTGCACACAAGGGTGAGCTTTGTGAAAACTACTTTATAAAATGACCTAAATACTGTACATAGATGGACTTATGTACATCCCTGTCAACAACAAACTACAAAGTTAATTTATAAGAGGATTTTGTAATAAATAAATAAATAAATACATTTAGAACTGCACTAAGCCAGTCATGTATATGGTTCCTAGGGCTGGAAGATATGGCAAAAATTTATATCACGATATATTTCTTAATTTTGGTCGATACGATATAATTCCAATATCGATATGGACAATATTAAAAAGCCTCAGGAAAAAACTGCCAAGGACACACACAATGGATGTCTGCAAACTGAA
>JAQMYL010000035.1:12059723-12080908 GCA_030014365.1 Clarias pachynema
ACACACACACACACACACACGCACACACGCACACACACGCACACACACGCACACACACGCACACACACGCACACACACGCACACACACACACTAATCAGAATGCAATACATCAGTTCCATAATGCACAAAATCCTTCCTTGTTTAATTAACTGGTGACAGAAAAGGGAAATAACATGAATACTTGATTTTGTGTGGTGTTGCCAGTTTTCTGTATAGTTGCTCAGTAGTGCCCCCTACCTTTCAGTTTGAAAAGTTCATCCCTGAGCTCAGGGCCGGCGTGCCTGTGAATGCTCTCTGAGATCGGGTTCTTGTCTGTAAGAGTCTCGTTGCTCGTATTCACGATGGCAGTGCAGTTTAAAAGTGCCACATCGCCTTTGCTGTAATGATGAACACACAACAGTGTTAGAACATTGCAAGAACAAATTTAAAGTTGTGCTGAAACAGAAACTTTGGTACATAAAAGTTGTATGAATAAGAAGCAATATACAACAGAACTAAGGTAAAAAATTAAGAAAATTCTCAGGATGGCAAATCACTTGTTATACAGGAACAGGAATGATGCAATTAGAAACACATATTTCCTGTACTGCATATGTAAATCACTAATTTGCTTGCTTCAAATGTTTACGTTATATGCAGCACATGATGCAAAAGAAGCAATGGCTTATTAAAATAGCAATAACAACAATGGCAGAGTTTAACATTTTAAGTAAGAAAAAAAAAAGCAAATGTAACTAGAGTTATAAAAAAGCCTGCAGTCTTACTGAAAAGAATAAGACGGTGCTCATGGAATCGTGTTTATGCACTCACGAGAATCAGGAGGCAGGAGGGTGCGAGGTAATCAAATAAATCAAACTGTCCCACACAATTCTCACTATCATTATACCTTTAAAATACATTTCCTTACGTATCAAGATTAGTTTCTCTACTGAACAGTTTATTGTACTGAATAATTTTATTTACAGGAAATAACCAATTTGCATCTGGAGTATAACGACTTATAAGGGGTTAATGTAGAAAGAGTATTCCCGTACAGGAGGAAAATTAATGTGAGGAATTGAAATGATGTGACTCACAATAGAATAATCTTCCTGTTGATATCCTCTCTGAACGGAAATGGAGAAACTGGAGTGTTTATGTGGTTTAAATCAGTCAGCTGGTCAACCTCTTCTCCGTCATGAGATTTTGCTTCCTCCTTGCCATCAACCACATCTTCAGGCTGGTCCCAGGTGGGTAGAGTCTCCACAATCACAAACTGGGAGCGTGCACCCAATGGATCCATACTGCTGATCCACAGGGCAGCGGCGAACTGAGGACACAACATACTCTGTGGCTAAGGTCCCAGGTTCAAAACCCCACAACCACCAATTTGCCAATCTCGGGCCCTTGAGTAAGGCAATTAGCCCTCAACTGCTCAGATGTATAATAAGATAAAAATGCAAGACACTCTGGATAAGGGTAAATATTGTACTGCTTGTCTTATTGTAACATCTAGGATAGCACATAGTCAACTTTCAAACAGGATTTACAACCAATACCCGTGATATCTTTGATAATAAATAAAAAACATATGTGCAAATATTAGACAGGGCCAACCTCACTCCCAGCAGACCATAACTTGATCAATATCTGTTTTTTCAGTAATAGCACACAAAATAGCTAGTGTAAACCGAGTAGCTGTTCGCTGGAAATTATGTGGAAAGCCATCTGGTAAACCAGAATCATTGTCTTTTGCAATTTTGCATTTAAGCATCACTCCATCTCTCAAGGACTTATCTCCAAAAGTGGGCGCATGGTTCTACCGGTATATAGACTGGTAGACCATATATACACATTGCAATACACAGTTCCTTGATAATGATTAAAATTATGTTCATTAGGATGGCTGGTTAAACCATAGCATTAGGAGACCACTAGTGTCCCTCAATCCCGGGTCGCATCCTTCAAAAGACGTTTTTGAAGGTTAATTATGTCACAGTTTTGCGACTATGGCTGTGACATTTTGAAGGCTACTTCAAATATGGCCTGCTTTCCTCTGAAAACTAAGGGTGCAAAGGTGTATGTCTTTATGGCCTAACTCCATAAGAGACGGATTGGACTTGTGGTTAAGTGTTACTCAATGTTAGCCAACAGCACCTCAATACTCTTCGTGCCCTGAAATGAGACACACCCAACAACAGAAGCAGTGTGAAACACGAGGGAGAAGATGAGTGCAGAATGCGAGGAAGAAATTGTCATAAAAAAAAAAAAATGGACAGGTTAACTCGGCAATATGTCAGTTTCTTAGTCAGAGCACAGCCGTGTGTAAATATTGTAGAAAGACAGTTCCGACCAAAACTGGGATTACAGTGAATTAATTTTACAGTGAATGTATAACATTATTTACTGATCTAGAGAGTTTATATTTCTAAGATTAATTGTATCTTATTAATCTTAGGTCACTATAACAATAGATTTTACTTGCCTTTTTTATTTAATGTGACTCAAAGTAAGAGCATACCATTGTCTGTATACATTTTTATTTAAGGTGAGTTTGTCTCCATCCTTATGTGCCTTCACAGAAAAAAGTGGTTTAATTAAACCTTTTTCTCCCCGTTTATTTAATAATATACCCTTGTAACAGCTTGTTAAAGATTATCAGTAGTTACCAATTATTGACCGATATGAAAAAATCATGATAAAATTATTTGCCATATCACCTAGCCATAATTTTATGTCCACATTAAAAAGCACAGTCTTGTAAGATTCGGGGTAAGATAGACTTCAATGCCTTCATAGTCGAAAATAAAAGAGCTAACTATAATATGGCAAAGGTTTGGCTGATTGACTTCATATAGAGTAAGTGCAAAGTGTAATTGAGAAATATTTAATTGTGAGAGCCCTCTCCAGTTTACACAGTGAACTGCACTTGTGCGGGAAAAAAAAACAAAAAACAAAACAACTCATGACTCCACCCTTTTTGCAAAAACTATGGTTACACAATTAAAAACATGACCTTACAAATGACCTTTAATGTGGCCCAATTCAGGTTCTTTACCTCAAATGTGAATCAATGTATTTCGTGTGAATCAATTGTGCAGAAATTGCAACAAGATGAGTGTTGCGCCATTCAGGAGCCCCAGAAAACATTTGACTTTTGCACAATGCCTTCTCCCTGGAGTCTGACACACAATGTAGGCCTGTGTTTCAGTAACGAAACAAAATGTCGGTCTTGTTGAGTAACGTGACTTCCATTTCTAATCATTAGTGCACAATGAGAGGAACAAGAGTGGAAATGTTCATTTAGGATGCCCAGCTCTACCTCATTACACCCCACAGTGTGTGTCTATTTGTGGCCTGATTTATTTGTCGATGATTACGAATCATTTGCTGAACAAACAGGGGAGCCCCTAAAATGAATGTTTAAGATTACTGTGCTTGATATACAGGGTGTCCAAAAAGTCTCTATAGATAGGGAAAATTCATTACTTTTTATTAAATTTATAACTACAAAGCATACATGATTGCCATTTCTCTCCCACTCATTGAAAACTGGTGTTATTCACATAATTACTAAAAGTGTTAATTTCCAGTATGTATGTAGACTTTTGGTATACTCTGTATATAATCAGAAGCTTTTAAAAAGTTGTGTTATTTGTAGCTGAGGCTCCATGAAGTTCCGGACACAAACCTGTACATTTATTGTAACTCTTCTTGTATTCCAGATGATTTGGGTAAAATGGATGAGGAAAAGTTTTTACTGAGACCTCAAACCAAACTTCACATGCATGTACATAACTAAGCTAGGATGAGGAGCTCAGAGTGGCCAAAGTCCCACAAACTGATTGATCATCTGCTTCCTTAAAGCCGTCTACACTGTGTTATGTGTTGTCAATGTCAGCCGAGACTTGAGGATTCATTTAAGGATTTTCTTTGCATTATTATATAGAAACAATTGCAGGGAAGATACTTAAACAGGCTAAATCTGAACTTGCTGAGATTTAAGATATTTATAACTTGTTTATATTTATATGACAAGTTATAATGCATAGTTACTGAATCCAAAACCGTGTTTAACAACATTCTGCTCAAGGCTGGTTCAGGAAATTGAGATCAACACTTTATTGTTTACTTATGACAGCTGAAAACTGAAAGAGCAGGAACATGTGACAACAAAACAGTGCAGTGGAAAAGTAAACCAGTGCAAACCTCCCAAGACTAGGACACTGAGTAAATGTTTTAAACGTGCGAACACACAAGCTCGACACACACACACACACACACACACACACACACACACACACACACACACACACACTATTTCCATAATTAATACTTACCTCTGTCTACCTGGTGAAGCAGTCTAGACCAAGTGTATCCCACCTGCACTACGCTAAGCTAAATCAAACCAGCCTCCAAACACACAACAAACACCACGCAACTAACTCAGTCTAACTGTAAATCCGCCTTTTATAACATTCCAAAGGTCCTGGCATTGCAAAACTGTCCATTAGCATTCTCTCACTAAGACACATCTCATACTGTTGGAAGTTTCTAACGACCTGCTTGCTGAGTGTTGTGGAGCGCGTGCGGTCAGCTGATTCTCAGTAAGAAAAACGCGTCCACTTCCGGTAATGTTGTCTTAAGGCACCGTCGTAAATGGGTTACTAATCAATAGAAACGTGTGCTCCGAATTTGCATTTGAACGTGTAACATATTTCCCCCCCAAGTGATTGACTAATACATTTGTCCTGTTAACGTCACCAAATGTGAATAAAATGCATACATTTAACATATATGTTTAAAATATGAAACTAAATAAATATATTTTCCGGTACATTTAAAGAAAACAGATTTTAGACCTATTGTTAGAGGAGCCCTGGATCGAGCAAGACCAAAGTAATCAAATATACTCAAATTATTTTAAAACGACAGCTTTATCTTACAATAGAATCAACATCAGTGTATATACAATAATTGAATACGAGGTTTTCTTTAAACTTATGAATAACACAGCTTTGAAAGTGTGAACATATATTTTGAGCGACGTGATGAATCGATTGCTTTAGTCTGGAATGAATAGCGCACATGGCGGCCCTGTGTGGATGATGGAAGTTCTTCTTAGAGTCTTCAACAAGTAACATAAATACTAAGGAAATCAAATCAATCAGCTGGAACGGTAGGTGAATTAGTAATCAGTTTATGTTATATACATTGTATTTTCTGAAACTAACACTGGATAACTGGATTGTTTTATGTTAATCACGTGGTACACGTGCGGCATATTGATCCACGTTGAGTTCTGCCCTGCTGGATAATCACACTGGGTTAACGGACGTTTTGAATGAATAATGTTCACTTTAGTGAAATAAAATAGCAGTACGATAGAGATTACGACTCTGAATTGTGTTACTACTTAGAAGACAACTCCAGAGATCTGGACCCTAAACTAGTTCCTGGTTAGTTGCTGGGATTTGTCTTTGATTATGTTTTTACACACACAATCCAGCACAGAGAAATTATTTTCTTTGCATGTTCCATCTTCTTAGGAAGTTGGGGTCAGAGCACAGGATCAGTTATGAAATAGTGCATATGGTCTTGCTCAAGGGCCCAGCACTATCACTATCACTATCAGTGATCAGTAACCCAGAGCCATAACCACAGAGCCACCACTACTCCATGGATCCTTAATTAACCCACTGTCTGTCTTAAGAATGTGACAACTTTTTCAGTTTTATGTTTCTTCTCCTTGCAAAAGATATTGAAAAGTCTTCGCCATGGGGTTGACCAAGCAGTACCTGCGCTACGTTCCCAGCGCAGTGTTTGGCCTGATCGGCAGTCAGAAGGCGAACGTGGTGTTTGTGCAGCTGAGAGGAGGAGAGCAGGGTCGTTACGTGGCCGTAGGAGCCTGTGAGCATGTCTTCATATGGGACGTGCGCAAAGCTGAAAAGGTACACGTTCATATCAAATCATTCTGCATACTGGAGAAACATACCAAGAAATGAAGCCTGTAGAAGGGTGATGATGTGATTCACTGGTGTTAATAAAATAAACAGATTTGTAGATTAATAATATTTCTCAGGATCGAATTTTCGGATTTACTCATATCCATCAGAAGGCTCAGGCTGATTAAATTACCTATTATCATGTCAACAGCACTTTACAGTACTACTAAGTTTCATGTGCTGATGTAAGTACATCAGGAAACAATGATGTTGTCACATCAATAGGTGTGATGCAAACGTACAGTAGAAGTTCATAGAGTGCGAACTAAACTTTAACCACAAACTTAAACTTTGACAAAAAAAAGCATTTTTTTTTACAAAGACTTCCAACAAAATATGTAAGCAAATAAATAAGTATAAAATATCCCTACTATGCCCATAGCAGAAAACAAAACCAATTTTTACAGTAACTAGAATTAAAACTATTTATAGTATAAATAAATGTTAATTATTTTATTTGTGCTGCTGTTCTTCATTTCTGTATTTTGCTGCGATAAAAAGCAATGGGATGATACCATCCCCTACACCATGCCTATATTATGCTAGAACATCTAGTACTTGATGCTTTTTGTATAGACGTGCAGTAAGCACTCACCTTCAGTTTCACTGTCTTGTTTTCCCAGGTTTTGATTCTTGAGGGTAAGAAGCACGAGGTGACTTACCTCTGTCCTTCTCCTGATGGAATCCACATAGCTGTGGGTTATGAGGATGGTGGTGTGCGCATCTTCAGCCTTTTAAGTGGTGAAAGCAATGTCTCATTTAATGGACACAAATCCGCTATCACAGTCATGCATTATGACACGTTGGGAGCGCGACTTGTTACCGGCTCCAAGGTGCGACAAAAGACTATGTATAACTCTAATCTATGACAAAACTGGAAGCAAATCATATCGTCCTAGAGCCATGTTTAAAACTGTTGTGCTGAAATAATGTTTTTCTGTAGGACACAGATGTGATTGTGTGGGACGTGATAAATGAGTGTGGTCTGTACAGGCTGAAAGGACACAAAGATGCCATCACACAAGCTTTGCTTTTAAAGAACAAAAACTTGCTTGTTACAAGGTCAGTCGGATTGAGCTTTAGTTTATATAGTTTATTTAGTTTATATAAAGTATATTTGAAAAAGAACAAGTATAACATCCACTATATGGACAAATGTATTTGGCCAAACCTGAGTTGGTCCCCCTTTTGCAGCTATAACAGCTTCCACTCTTCTTGGAAAGCTGTCCACAAGATTTTTGTTTTTCTGTCAGAATTCTGTGCCCATTCATCCTGTAGAGCATTTATGAGGTCAGGCACTGATGCGGGACGAGAAGGCCTGGCGCACAATCTCTGTTACAGTTCATCCCAAAGGTGCTCTATGGGGTTGTTTTCAGGGCTCTGTGTTAGGGCCAGTCAAGTTCTTCCACACTGAACTCATCAAAACATGTCTTTATAGTCATTGCTTTGTGCACTGGGGCACAGTCATGTTGGATGCATAGCAGTGTCCAAGATGTCTTGGTATGCTGAAGCATTAAGATTGTCCTTCACTGGGGATAAGGGGCCTGATTGAAACCTGAAGTCAATAATTAACAGATGTGGCCAAATACTTTTGTCCATATAATATAGGTGTTTAAGGCATTTCCACAAAAATCTTACATTTCCCTTTTTTTCACCGCAGCTCAAAAGACAGCTTTGTAAAATGGTGGGATTTGGACACTCAGCATTGTTTTAAGACGATGGTGGGCCATCGCAGTGAGGTAAGCAAATTCACTACAGAGAACTCATCTGACTTGTATCATACTGTAAAGTACTTTTACGAGGGGCGGTCATAAAATTGTTATTGCTAAGAACACATTGTGTCATGCAAATGAACGTTGGTTGTGAGCTTAGTCCTTCTCTACATGTCCTCCACCTACGGTGGTATACTTTTCCAAACGTTGGATGAGGTACTCTTTTTAGCTCTTGAGGAAAAGTTCCACCTCAGTAATCACCTTGCTGTTGTCAAACGCCTGCCGCGTGCCAAATGCTGGAAGAGGAAGAAGTCACTGTGCGTGAGGTCGGGGGCGTAGGTGTGGGGGGGTGAGGCAGAATTTTGCCCCACAAGTTTGAAGGTTTCGTGAGGTGAATGGACTGGCTCGTCATTAAGAAGGTGCCCTCCCTTCATTAGCATTCAGCGACGCTTCGCCTTGGTTTTGACCCTGTAGCGGGACTATACCGCAGGGTGTTTTTAAACAATGAGAAATGATGATGAACGTACTCATTTACGGAGTCATAATTTTGCCAAATATTTCAGATTTTTCATACCATAATACAAATTTTGTGACCGCCTCTAATAGTTTAAAGTCCTTACTAGTGTAAGTTGTGTTTTTAGCTGTTTATATGGAAAGTATTAGGAGTTAGGAGTGAACGATGTCGTTGCTGAACTGCTTTGTTCTTTAGGTGTGGGGAATGGTTCTGTTGAATCAGGAGAACAGGCTGCTGACCGGCTCTGCTGATAGTGAACTTCGAGCCTGGGACATCGATTACTTAGAGGAGGTAATCAATCAGCACTTTTAAATGGCAAAACATGCTTGGTACATATTTTTATGGATAAAAAAGCATGCAGCATAAAGAGCATCATTTTAGGTTAACTAGCTGCAGAATAACTTCCAAGACATCGATTTTTTTAGAACCATGCGATACAGTGGGGTATCAGCTGTGTTTCCTTTAAGGAAACTTTCTAAATTTGTTGGGTGTATAAATTAAATTCTGCTCATTATTTTATTTTATACAACCAAATAGAGTGTTGGTGATTCTGGAAATGGTTGTATGAATGTTTTTGGTTTATTTATTTGGATTAATTGCAGTATTACACTGTCTGTCTTCCTTCAGGGTAAAGAAGTAGGAGAGCCACGTGAAAAGAAAGGAAAAAGTCTCCTTGATGATGATGATGATGTTCAAGGCCCTAATGAAGAACTTGAGGATGTAATTTCTTACTACTGACATCAATAACACTCACTCACTCAATCACTCACTCATCTTCTGTACCGCTTTATCCTGTATACAGTCGCAGGGGTGGACTGGAGTCTGTTCCAGGACACTTGGGGCGTGAGGTGTGGTACACATGAGCTATGGTGTGCCAATGTATTGCAGGGCACACAGACATACACGCACACTCATTCACACACTATGGGCGATTTGGGAACGCCAATTAGCCTAATATGCATGTCTTTGGACTGTGAGAGGAAACCGGAGTACCCGGAGGAAACCCACCAAGCACAGGGAGAACATGCAAACTCAACACACACAGACCTGAAGCGGGAATCGATCCCAGGCCCTGGTGGTGCAAGGCGACGGTGTTAACCACTAAGCACATTAATAACAGTGATGCGTATTAATAAATTCAACCTATAACAATGGCACCATTGCTATATTCCAGCATTTGACTGTTACTTCGTGGTACAGGATCACGATTGACGTCCGTTCTTAACAGCATGTTTGCTTTCTCTTTTCTTCCTACAGAGAATAATCAGCTGTAAGAAAGCTGGCTCTATTCTGAGAGAAGCCAGAGATCGGGTTGTGTCCTTGATTGCCGATCCCAAAGCTAAAGTCTTGGCATGCCATGTATGTATTCTTTTGACATCGTGTGTTTATAAACGTGTAAGCAATTTACCGGTAAATATCTTGTTTTGGATTAAACAATTATATTTGTAGGGGCTTGATAGCACTTTGGAGATCTTTGCTGTGCTGCCAGAGGAAGAAATTCAGAAGAAAATGGAAAGAAAGCTGAAAAAAGCCAAGAAAAAGGCCAAGTATGTAACCAGGAATTTAGAGCATGAACCAAAAAAATAAAAATCAGCCTGTAACGTATTGATGTCTGGTATTTCTGGGTTTAGGTCTCAGGATGACGGCGCTGATGCAGCGGATATAGTTATAGAACGAAAGCTGACGGATGAGATCCAAAAGCTGACCAGCATAAAAGCCTCCTCTAAGATCAGGTCAGAGCACTTCAAGATTTAAATGGATTATATACAGTAGACAACTCCGTACTGCCTTGCTTAACATTGACATACTGTATATAAAATACTGTAATTTGTTTTTCTCAGGTCGGTGGACTGCCGTCTGTCTCCTAATGGTGAGATGAAAGTGGCACTGTTGCTGCAGAATAACTCAATAGAGACGTACACTGTAAAGACGACGGAGAAGACGCCTACGGGCACCAAAACGTCTCGACTCACCCTGGGTGGCCACCGGACAGACGCCAGGACGCTGTCTTTCAGCTCGGACAACATTGCAATCCTGTCTGCCTCTGGAGACACTGTCAAAGTCTGGAACAGGTCAGTCTCAGGACCTCTAAGGCAAACGATTGAGTATACCTTGTTTTTGTTTTTGCTCTTAAATAAATCTGATCTGAAACCATCACATGCATGTTTAGTTTTATTCTTAACCTTTCCGTTAGTTTTCTTGGGTATTTAACAGGAAATGTGTTTTGTCCCAGGGCCACTTTGCAGGTGATCCGCACTATGGCGTGTGATTATGCGCTCTGCTCGCTGTTTGTGCCTGGAGATAGACAGATCATTGTAGGAACTAAGGTGAATATATAACGGCAAGCTTTTTATTTAATTAGGAAAAACTGAGTGAAGTAGGATTCCTCTGTTTCAGTGCCTGTAATATTCCGTTTTTACTTTCACAGACTGGAAAGATTCAGATTTTTGACTTGGCATCAGGCAGCCTGTTGGAGTCTACTGAGGCTCACGAGGGTGCTCTGTGGTCCATCTGTCTCTCTCCTGATCAGGTACTACAGTAGATTGAGTAGATCTTTTTCTTTTTTCAAGTATGACTGTTAAATTCCTTTATTTGTAAAAATTTTAATTGTTGAAAAGATTGGGTTGTAAGCATAAAAAGTACCACTGTAGTGTTCGTGGACACCTGACCATCGTACGTGTTTGTGGTTCTTCCTTAAGCTGCTTCCACAGTGTCAGAAGCACACAACTGTACAGAATATCTTTAATGCTGTACTGTTACAATTTCTCGAAGGAAAACGAAACACATCTACTATGCATCGGTTCTGCATTCCAGATGTATCAAAATAATCTTTTATGATGAGTCTGTGCCCACAATAACCTCACATTTCTGTCCTTGGCTGATTGCAACGGAATTTGATGTGGTTTTCTGCTGTTATAGGCCAAGTGTTGTGCAATCTCAGATGCTTTTCTGCTCAATGCAGTTGTGACGTGCATATTTGAGTCGTTGTAGCCGTCCTGTAAGGTTGAACAACCAGTCAAATTGTTCTTCAATCTCTCTCAACAGTGCAAACAATTTCCCCCCGCACACCTGCCAGTCATTGGATGTTTTTTTTTTTTTTTTTTTTTTTTGCACCATTCTGTGTAGATTCTAGAGACTTTTCTGCGTGAAAATCCCAGATGATCAGCAGTTTCTTAGTTGGTCCATTGATTCCAATTGCATTATGCACAGGTATTACAATTACAATTGCATTCATGCACAGGTATACAAGTGATCTTGGTAACGTGATCAGTGAGTGTGGTACATACTGTATATGGTATTATAACCTTATAGCGTTGATGGAACCTACTTAATGTACAATAGACCCTGTTTGAGATTTATTTACAAAATAGACCCACATTTGAACTACAGTGGTACCTTGGTATAAGAACCCCCTGTCTTAAGAATTGTCACCTTAAGAACTGAAATTTTGCAAGAAATTTGCCTTGCAAAGCATTTTCTCCCTAATTTAGTCGTATCCAATTCTCTACTACTACCATCGGGGAGGGCCGAAGACTATGCTATCCACTTCTTCCGCTTGCGTGAGCTCACCCGGGAATCGAACTAGCGATCTTCGGATGATAGGGCGAGCACTTTACCACTGCGAGTTTACTTCTTTTGGTTTGGTGTGCAAGATTTATTGAATACAGTACCATGGGTTCCAAGAATGTTCGTAAGGACGGTAGCAAGAAGAAAACGGAGTCACTTTCAGGTTAATTTTTAAAGCAACCAGTGCCAGAAGGAATCGTAAATTAAGGTTAAGTGAGGTGTAAGGTATATTTATTTCATCTTTTACTTCATTTACATGTCTTTCCTAAATGTTTTTTTTATATGCAACAAATGGGTAATATTGGTAATATTTTTGGGTGGCTGGAACAGATTGTCTGCATTTGCATGATTTCCTATGGGAAAATGCGTTTTGCAATTTGAGTGTGCATACAGGCATCTGACAAATTCAAAGGAAAGCCATGAGCAAATGGCATGATTTCTACAAGTCTCTGGATCCGTACAGAAACGATGAAAACCATTCTTCTAAATGATCTTCTCATAATAATGCTGGTTGTGGAGAATGCTGTTTAACACATCGATCCATATTCTTCCGTTGGTGTTCATGTGGGTTACAATCTGATGATGGTGAAGGCCGTAGCGTGTCATTTACTTTGTCATACTTCTAATTGTTGAGTGAGACCTTATGCCTGGTGATTAGTGACAGTGTTGTCTTGAATGATGCCACACCCGTCAGGATGGAAATGTTTCATTATAAAGGTGGTCAGTCTTAATAACTTTACCACTAAAGGGACATTTGAACTTAAGCCTAATGCCTGCAGCATAACAGTACTGATACTTACTGTATATATGGGAAAATATTGTTGCACATGTTGATCATTTTGCAAAAATGTGTGTTTGTGTTCAGAGGGGAATCGTAACTGGAGGAGCTGACAAGATGGTGAAATTCTGGGACTTTGAGCTCATAAAGGACAAGGAATCAGGAGCCAGCAAGTGAGTGCTGATCATAAGATCTTCATGCTCTTCATGTGCTTGTTAATGAAGGTTTGGTGTACGAGAGCTGTGTGTCTGTCACTGCAGGAGACTGACGGTGAAACACACTCGTACACTACAGTTGGATGAGGATGTGCTGTGTGTGCGCTACAGTCCTGATCAGAGACTGTTGGCCGTCTCGCTCCTCGACTGCACCGTCAAGATATTCTACACAGACACGCTAAAGGTAATCCGCAGCTCACAATTCTCATGGACACTGCTGATTTGTCTTTGTCAGAAAGTGTAATAATCCCACTGTTGATTCATGAGATTATCCTACACTGATTATGTGGTGTTATGTGTGATTTCTTTCTCTAGTTTTTCCTCTCTCTGTATGGACACAAGCTGCCGGTGCTGTGTTTGGACATCTCACATGTAAGTTTGTAATATAGTCGTTTGCAGTTGATTAACTATGTTGCTATAAGACAATAACAGCATTACATCAAATTGTATCATCGTTTGTAATAGCAATAAATTGAACTAAATTGCATTACTTGAGACAACCATTATGTTGTGGTTTACAATATTAAGTAATAATGCCTCGCTGCTGTTTAGTTCTGTATTCTGTTTGACCAGAAAGTGTTGACTAATTTTCTATAGCATCATGTCTGACTGTAGTTGAGGCTATCGTTTCTATAGTAACAGTTCAATAAAAATGTAACAATAAAAATGCATGCGTACTTGTGGGTGTGGAAGTTCTTTAGGAGAGACGATTCACTGGTTTGTGGTTTGTCAGTAACGTGCAACATTTTGTTTCGTGTTAACTTCAGAAGAGAGAACAACAAGAGAAAGCTGCTTATAGCTGCTAACAGGAACGAAATTTTCCAGATGTTCCATAACCTTAAATGCAACTATAAACTGTGTCATTACTTAATTAATAAAAATTGCTATGGTGTTTTTATTCCATATACAGTTAATTAAATGAAAGAAATGGGAACACATGTTTTACTATGACCTACTACAAAGTGCCTTAAGAAACATTTTAAAAAATGTATTGTTTATGTAACAACCTCAGCAGCAACCTCATTTCCCCTCTCATCTGTTCCAACCACTCAGCGTCCAGTATCACCAGTATACTAATCACCGGCCTGATCATCCGTCACTGGGTCATGGCTTAAGTCAGATGGTTTTTATGTTTGAATAATTCATAGGACACTGTGTGCCTTAACAAACAAAACACATTTCCCTGAATCTGGCCAGTTACAGGGACTGGACTGAAAATAGGAACACTATTTTTTTTTTTTTCAGTTGCGTCAACTGGGGAATGCTAAGCCGTTCCTCTCGCACAATAATTTTGAGAAAGCAATTTATGCTTTTATTAGCTCAAGACAGGATTACTGCAGCGCACTTTATGTTGGAATAAACCAGTCATCCCTTGCTCGCCGCCAGGTAGTGCAAATTGCAGCAGCTCGTTTTTTTTTTAACAGGCACTCGCAGGAATGAACACATCAGACCTGTTCATTGCTCTCTCCGTTGTCTCCTGGTTCATTTTAGAATTGATTTTAAGATTTTATTGTTTGTTTTAAGGCGTTAAAAGTACTTGCACCAACCTACCTACCAAGATCTTTTGACTACGCAGAATCGAGACAGACCCTTAAGGTCTTCTGGCCAGTGCTGTCTCAGGTGCCCAGGTCGAGGTGTAAATGTTGGGGTGATCCAGCAGATAAATCTAGAGTCAAGACACATCTGTTTTCTCTTGCATATCATTCCCACTGGAGTACGGGTCGTTTATCTGCCGGTTTTATTCCTAATCATCATTTTTATTTAATTGAACCTTTTGCACAGTGCTACGCATCTTAATGACTCTACCATGAATGTGGCAATTGAGAAAAGATTTAGTATGATCCTACATCACCTCTAGTGGACTACACATAGGGCAATTACTCACACTCAGCATTCTGGTGATATCTAAATATAAAGAAATACTAATGAATAGTTAATTAATCTTCCTATAGTTGTGTGTAGCATATCAAGCGTCCTCTGTATCATCACGATAGTATTTTGAAGGTGTCACTGTAACTATAGTGTATTTTAATTATTATGGGATGTTAAATATATAGGAAACTATACTTACGTTTTGTTAGAATGTTTATTTACAATAATGGGAAAAGTGTTCATTCTGATTTTACTCCTAACTGTGTTTTAGGATAGTGCACTGATAGCCACTGGCTCAGCAGATAGAAATGTGAAGGTCTGGGGTTTGGACTTTGGTGATTGCCATCGTTCGATGTTTGCGCATGATGACAGGTACTCAATGTTTCTGTTACTTATCTCATGTTGTATGCGTCTGTTTACTGTTCGACTAAACCTACAAGACCTGAATTCTAATGTATATGAAGGTACATGTCTTTACTGCCAGACTGCGATGTAAGTGTGGTCATTTTCCTCTTTGTAGTCTGCTTTAAGTTAGTGGTTACCTTTTCTGGTGTTTGTTCATCTGCACTACTGGTGAAAATTCACAAGAAGATGATGATGTCATCCCAGGTGGTCAATATTTGCCTCCTTCTTTCTTTCTTCTTTTCTTTCTCCAGTGTAATGTTCCTTCAGTTTGTCCCGAAAACCCATCTGTTCTTCACAGCGGGAAAGGACAGAAAGATCAAACAGTGGGACGCGGACAAGTTTGAACATATCCAGACCCTAGAGGTGATTATTTTCTAACAGAGCAGACCATTTTCCATATGCATATAAGTGATGTAAATGATTGCACTGAGGGTTCCAAGGTGAAAATGCAAGCTGTTATTATTGACTTTAGGAAAGCTAAATGTGTAATATTAACAGAAAACACTCAATAGGCAGCAAAGGTTAATTGTATTATGCAAGCAGAATAGTTTTCCTCTAAGCTTTAGTCAGTGCAGAAACGTGCAAAATAACTATTCGAATGCCTTATTATAATTCCTTTCGATTGACTTCCGAGCTCTGTTTCCACAGGGACATCGTGGTGAAGTATGGTGTCTGGCTATCAGTCCTAATGGAGACCACGTTGTCTCCTCATCTCATGATAAGTCGCTCAGGCTCTGGGAGAGAACCAGGGAGCCAATCATTTTAGAGGAGGAGAAAGAGATGGTGAGTGGCTGTACCACAGATGGTGATCTTGGGAACCTGGTAACACCACTTCATCTTGCTAATAATGACAATACACTCCTTTTCCACAAAGCAATCTACAAGCATTTAAAATGGGGAATATACAGCGATTAAAATATGTAAAATATGCATTTTAAGCATGTCTTTGAACAGTTCTCAACTACCCAGCCTGAAAAATCTGACTTATTGTGTATTTCTGGTTTTCCCCAGGAAAGAGAAGCAGAATTTGAAGAATCTTTGGCTAAAGGAGATCAGCCTGTGGTATGTAGTGGTCTTGATCTTTAATTTAGAAGGATCTTACTTTCTCTTACGTTCGAATATGAACAGGTGTCAGACTGACTCAGTTCTTCCTATTTGTTCCAGGTCCCCGGTGAGGGTGCAGGCGAGGCCGAGCCCGCAGGGAAAAAGACCATAGAGACAGTCAAAGCTGTGAGTAACCCAGCACTTAAGCTTATTTATGAAGATTAAAACTCTCTGTTTCTGTCTCTCTCTGATTTGTTTTGTCTAATTACTTTAAAAACCTGTTCCAGGCGGAGCGTATAATGGAGGCCCTGGAACTCTACAGAGAGGAGAGCAAGAAGCTGGAAGCGTACAAGGCTGCCTGTGAGGCGGCAGAGAAGGAGGTGTGGAAAATCATCCATTCTAACAGGGCTTGGGAATGTAAAGTCATACGCTGGTGATTCACCATGCTGTTAGGTTAAGAACAGTAAGGGTACTGATGATGAAAATAAAGTTGCTTCCTTAGAATTGCTGCCATTATGGTAATTATATTTTAAGCCATCCCTTCTTGTGTGAATTGAAAAAGCGGTGTCTGTGAGGCAGGCGTCTGAGATGAAGAAGAAGAAAAAAACGCTAGAGGATTTGGGTTTTACTTGGCTCTCGTGGTACTTTAAATTTGCTAATTAAATTTGCAAGCTTGTTAGACTGCCTTCCCCGCTCTCTCTCTCTCTCTCTCTCTCTCTGTCTCACTCAAACACAGTTCCATGGTTATTTATATTCATAGCAGGAATAAATGTTCTGCAATAGTTTGCTGATGTATGAATAAATGTATAAAATTAATCAGTCTTTCAGCGTTAGATGTAACTCACTGATAAACTTCTTTATCATGACTTAACACATTATTTGTAGTGATCAACATTAGACTAAATTTTTCTCAACATATTGATGTGTACTTCTGGATATAAACCAGTGGAGCTCTTCCATAAAAATACTGTGTTAAAATGTCACAACCAAACCAGTATGTTTGCGTCCAGTGCTTATACATGTATGGAGCGGGTAGTGTGAAAAAGAGGCCTGGTCCCATTATGACCTCTCAGTCGCAGTATGCATACATGATGAGACCTTCATTCCCAAGCCCAGCACATATTAACTTGAACATGTCACCTGTCTTTTTGCTGGAATTGTACAATAGCCTTTGATTACTAACACACTTCATCTGTTTTGCAGTTACCTCCTCCAGCGACAAACCCAATTCTTGTGGCTTATGGAAGTATTTCAGTAAGAAAACACCTTCTAATATTTACATTTTGATTTCCACAAACAAGCTAAGAACTAGCTCTGTATGCTAAAGAATGACTTATTATACAGAAAAGTAAAGGGTCACATTAATGACTGTGTGTTACACAGAGTGAATGTCTTCCTGTATCACTGTTATACTCACAGCTGCTAATCTGGTTCCTCACAGCCTTCTCGCTATGTTTTGGATGTTATAAAGAAGGTCCGGTCCAGGTAAGAAAACATTTTCCAGTCAGACACACACAAACTTTTCATCATGTGGACATTACATGAGTGTGTGAATGAGTTTTTGGTAAATTGGTTTTTGGTTTTAACCATTAATAGAAAAATACCAAAATGAACTACAAAGCCAGTTAGCATGTAGCTTGTGGTCCACCATTAAGGCATATTTATGTGAGTCTCTGGTGACAGTGTATCTGAGTATACCTGGTGTGCACATGATTTAGGATTTAATATACAGGCCACAGGTGCAAAGGATTTAAGAGGGTTTTTTTTTTTTTTTTTTTGCTTTTGAATAATTTCAAAAAAGGAAGTAATTTTAAAGCCAAAGCCAAATTCCCGGTTTGTTCTGCACACCTCTATATTAATTAAGGTCCAGGGCTTAACTTCCCAAACTGTAAATTTCTTGTGAAATTATTCATACCACTTGAAGTTTTCCACATTTTGTCACAATGGAATGGTTTAGAGCAAAGAATATTCATGTGTTAGAATGGCCCAGTCAAAGTCCAGATCTAAATCCAACCGAGAGTCTGTGGCAAGACTTGTAAAATTGCTGTTCATAGAGACTTTCCATCCAATATGACTGAGCATGAGCTTCCTGTATTTTGAAAAGAAGAATGGGCAAAAATTTCAGATTCTAAATGTACAAAGCTGGTAGAGACATACCCACAAATAACTTGCAGCTGTAATTGCAGTGAAAGGTGGTTCTACAAAGTATTGACTCAGGGGCTAAATATAAATGCATTCCACACTTTTTAGGTATTTTTTTTTGTAAAAAAAAAAAAAAAAGAAGAAGAAGAAAATTATTTATTTATTTATTTATTTTGCTTTACAATTTTGTGCCATTTTTGTTGGTGTACTGTATCACATAAAATCCCAATAAAATACATTTCTATTTGTGGTTGTGACAAAATGTGGAGAAGTTCAAGGGGTGTGAATACTTTTGCAAGGCACTGTGATAGTGCTTGTTGTGCATAAAAGATAAAAGCTAGTTACATTATTAATGATGACAATTTCTGTATTTCAGCGAGTTGGAGGTGTCTCTAATGGTGCTGCCGTTTCCTTACATCCCTGGTTTTCTGTCACTCTTAAACACCTACATACAACAGGGCCTGGAGGTGGAACTGGTTTGCCGCTGTCTCTTCTTCTTGCTCAGGTACTTACAAAGCTCAGTTCACACAGGGCTGCAAACTGGGTCGAGGCTTAAACATAAAAAAATTAACTGACTTGATCAGCACCTAGGCTAAGAACAAAAACTGATAATGTAATCATTCTTAACTGTTCTGGTCTAGCGGTATAATTTTGTAATCTCTCTGACCAATTAAAAATGTTATTTTTTAATTCTGTGAAGCTTACTAGGTTTATTATTTTTGTTTTACCTTTTAAACCTTTGTTAAACCTTTTAAATATTTTTGGATCAAGATCATGTTACAGTATGCAGGATTTTGTTCAAAGTATAATTTTTATCTCAAAAGTATCAGGTGCTGAACTCATGAGAATTAGAAAAAAAACCTGCTTAAATTGGGAAACTGCTGACAGTGTGCAACATCATTAGCAGTGGACTTTTCCGATTTATTTATTTATTTTTGTAAGATTAGATTTGCTTGCCATGACATTGTACATTTATAATACAATTGAATTTGATCTGTCTCTAATTTGGACGTGTGTGTCATCTGAAGCGGCACCTCTTGATACCTCTTCGTTCATATTATTGGGGTTAAAACACACCATGAGTTCCTGTGACCACTCATTTAATTTCAAGCAATACATGCAATTTTAGCAAAAATATGCTTGTTTTTTTTTTTTTGGAGGATCGGAGGCATTTAGCTGTATTTCATGAGTTCCGGAATGAGTTTTTTTTTTTACAAATTAGTGCAAAAAATGGGATTTGACCACCTTTATGTTGGTAATGTTATCCACCCTGATGCCATCTCTTCCCCAGGTAAGTGACAGATAGGTACCTGGACTTCTACTTGATGTAAAAGAAAATGTGATTCATCAGACCAGGACACATTCTTCCATTGCTTTGTGTTCTAGTTCTGATGCTCATGAGATTGCACTTCTCATTCAATTTAATTCAATTTTATTTGTATAGTGCTTTTAACAATTAACATTGTCTCAAAGCATCTTTATACAATCAAAAGAATTATGAGTTTGTATGTAATGTGAATCAAAATGATAAGATTGTCCCTGATGAGCAAGCCGAGGACACGGCGACAGTGGCAAGGAAAAACTCCCTGAAATGGTAATACGAAGAAACCTTGAGAGGAACTAGACTCAACAGGGAACCCATCCTCATTTGGGAGAAACGGATAGCAGGGATTGATCTGCATAATACTATGTGAGACTGGAAGTTCAGTATAACAGGAGATGTGTGTAAGTTAAAATGGAGTCCAGGTCGTTATTGGAGGCTCAGGTAGACTGTAGGAAACTCCAGTGCTGTACTATCGATCGACGGAAGTCACAATTCCTCAGAGAACAGCTGTCTGCATCAGCCGAGGACAGGACCGGTTTCGTGGAAAAGTGGACCTGTCCCCAGTCACTACACGCATCGCAGGCAGACCACATGGGGCATCCATGCGACGAGATCTTTAACCAGAAGCAGGACACCAGGACGAGTGAGAGAGCTCCAGAGGACAGAGGGGGTCTAGATCACTGGCAGCTCAGAAGCGACATGTAGAGCTCGACAGGGAGACAGAGGAGAAGAAAGAGAATAGGAGAGAGCAGAAAAGAAGGAGAGATGGCAGTTACAGTAGGTATGGTCACAGTCAAACAATGTATAAAGTGAATGTATAGTGCAGAGTGCAAGCAGGGACTCCGGCAGGACTATGACAGCATAACTAAAAGGGAGACCCAGAAGGAAACCCAGACATGAGGGCTCCCTGAGACCAATCACTTCACCGTCAACAAACCTGAGTGATCAACAGAGAGTGTGGGGAAGAAATCATCTAAACATTCCTGTTCACCATAATACTCCACATCCATGAGTCCCCCAGATCTGCTCCTTTACCTAAGGCAAATCTATTTACAAAAAATGCTTGGCTAAATAAATAGGTTTTTAGCCTAGACTTAAACACTGAGACTTTGTCAGAGTCCCGAACATTAATTGGAAGACTATTCCATAACTTGGGGCTTTGTAAGAAAATTCTCTACCCCCAGCTGTAGTTTTCATAATACGCGGTACTGACAAGCAGCCTGCATCCTTTGATCGAAGTAGGCGTGGCGGATCGTAAGACACTAGCAGTTCGCTCTATTACTGCGGCGCGAGACCATTTAAGGCTTTATTCATCGATAGTAGTATTTTAAAATCGATGTGAAATTTCACTGGGAGCCAATGGAGTGAGGATAAGATAGGGGTGATGCGCTCGTATCTTCTGGTCCAAGTAAGGACTCTCGCTGCTGCATTCTGGACTAGTTGAAGCTTGTTTATGCATCTAGTTGAACAACCAGACAGTAAGGCGTTACAATAGTTCAACCTAGTGGTGATAAAAGCGTGAACTAGTTTTTCTGCATCGATTAGTGACGATATATTTCTTATCTTGGCAATATTTCTGAGGTGAAAGAATGCTATCCTGGTAATATTATCTACATGAGCTTCAAAT
>JAQMYL010000035.1:12081071-12092259 GCA_030014365.1 Clarias pachynema
CATCCAATCTCTTATGTTCTGCACACATTGCTCAACTTTAGTAAGCTGGTTTTTCTCATCTGGTTTTGCTGAGACATATAACTGTGTCAACAATAAAAACTAATACCATGCTTACGAATTACGTTGCCCAGAGGAAGCATGTAAAGAGAAAAAAGCAGTGGGCCTAAAACTGAACCCTGTTGAACACCAAACTCCAATTGAGAACATGCAGAATGGTCACCATTTAAATCTACAAACTGATCCCGATCAGTCAAATAGGATCTGAGCCACAAGAGGGCCGTTCCCTTAATTCCTTCTACATTTTATAATCTGTGAAGAATACTATAATCAGTAGTGTCAAAAGCTGCACTGAGGTTGAGTAACAGCACTCATGTGTCATGTTCCCATTGTAGGCACTTTTATGGGTGGACAAGGGTTAGCATTAGGATGTTCTGTGTGTTTCTATTGGCACCAGAACTTGAACTACAGTAGCTCTTCTGTTGTATCTGACTACATGGGTCTACCCATGGCAAATCATGACCTTGTCGCTGGTTCAACGGCTTTCCTTAATTGGCCCGTTTTTGTAGGTTTGACCACTTCAGTCTAGGAACATCTCACAAGATTTACAGTACCTTATCAAAGCGCCTCATATCCTTTCAAATACATCATCTTCATGGACAAAATGTTTGCCTGCTGTCTAATATATCCCACCTACTTCCAGGTGCCATTGTAAAGATGTAATCAATGCTTTTATTTCACTTGTCAGTGTTCCTAATATTATAGCTGATTATTGTATATAGGGCTGTAGCTATCTAATATTTTAGTAATCGAGTATTCTACCAAACATTTAATCGAGTAATCGGATAAAATGTAATTTTGCTTAATTAAACAGCAATGTAAAATATATAAGAGAAACTAAGATTAATTGGTTTTCTTTTTAGAAAAATCTACTTTTATTTTTTAAATGCATACAGCATTTTATCAAAAATAAACAATGTCATTATTCACAGTACAAGGAATAGCTTAAAGTTGACTGAGATGAATTAAGTGCATTACAGTGCAATACATTCTTATTTTAAAGCCTTTTCTCTGATGCAAAAACTAAAAAAAGGTATTTCAAATTACTTTAAGTACCAAAAAAACTAAGGCACACTGTTATGCGCTCAAATGTCTCCCTGCCACGGCTTGCCCCCCACATAATCTCTTTCAAATATTATATTGGAACATAAATTCAAAGGTTTATGATTTACAAATTACAAATTGCACCAAATGAATTTGATTATAAAATAAGCAATATAAAAAAGACGTTGTATAGGGGGAAAATATATAAATTATATATTTTTTTCATATACAACGTATATTTATATTGCTTATTTTATAATAAAAATCGTTTCGTGTACTTTTTCATCATAAACAATATTTATTTAGTGTAAACATTTTTGTATTACATGACAAACCCCTGCAAAATAAATGTGGCACAAAGTAAACATGAGAATTTGTATTACGTGTCTTAATTTTCGTGTATTAATAATTGCGCAAAAACATAATTCAACCTTTTACAATTAATTTAAAGAAGCTTCGAGGCAGAAGATTTTGCCTCGATCATTTTTTGTAATCGAATTACTCGAGTTACTCGAAGAATCGTTTCAGCCCTAGTTGTATACAGGATTTAGCACACATAACAGCATGCATGAAAATTGATAGTTTAATCATGAAACATTGAACAGAACTCAACCATTTTCAGCAGCATGAAGACAAATCTTTATTTTAATGAAAATGAATCTCTATTTTACATCAGAACCATACAACATGCCCTGATCCAGTGATTATTCCACAGATCGTTTCAGTGAAGCTACGCAGAAAAAAGAAAGGGAAAAATATGGCATGTGTAACCTACAATCCTGTTTGTTTGTATTCTTTTGAAGAATCCACTTTGGGCAGATCACCAGTAACCAAATGCTGCTGTCAGTCATTGATGAGCTGCGGACAAACACGATCTCCAAAGTGCGCGAGATCAGGGTGAGTATGTTCTACCTGCTGCAAGCCTTTCTGCTTTTGTTAATCTTCCAGCTTTAATAACTTTATTCCTTTTTCTCAGGATGTGTTGGGCTTTAACAGCGCAGGCCTTCAGTTTCTGCAACGGGAGATTGAAAACAAAGAAGATGTGATGTTCTTTGCTGATGCCACAGACCGCTTTGAGGAGAAAAAGAGAAAGAGGAGAAAGAGAGAGAGGGCGATACTGACCATCACATAAACCAGTTCACAGAAAACATCACCTCAACTATAACAGTCAGCATAGATTCCCCAGGTTTTCTCTTCATTTCAGGAAAATATCATCTCAACATGTCATATATACTTTTTTGTTTGCTTAGATATGATTTGTAACTGTTTCTTTCAATTTCTGCTTTTCATAAATGATTTCACACACAAGCCCGCTGTCAGAGTTGTTTTTTTTTTTTCACTTAAATTACGTGAGGAACCCACTGGAGTTACACATTTATAACTCATCAAATCTTATACACACTATTTACAGGTGCATCCCAATAAATTAGAATATCATCGAAAAAGTTTTTAATTTCTGTAATTCAAATCAAAAAGTAAAACTCATATTATATAGATTCATTACACACAGACTTATATACAGTATTTCAATTGTGTATTTCTTTTAATTTTGATGATTATGGCTTACAAATTATAAATTTAGTATCTCAGAAAATTTAAATATTGTCAAAAGTTCAATAATGGAGACTCATGGTGTCGCATTCTAATCAGTTAATTAACTCAAAACACCTGCAAAGGTTTCCTGAGCTTTTAAATGGTCTCTCAGTCTGGTTCAGTAGGCCGGCTGTTCACAGAGTGCTGTATCTAAGCACATTAATGGAAAGTTGAACGAAAGGGAAAAAAGTGGTAGAAAAAGGTGCACAAGCAACAGTGATAACTACAGTCTTGATTGTGAAACGAAGGCCATTCAAGAATATGTGAGAGATTCACAAGGAGTGGACTGGAGCTGGAGTCAGTGCTTCAAGAGCCCCCACGCACAGACATATCCAGGACATACGCTACAGCTGTCACATTCCTTGTGTCAAGTCATTCTTGAACCAGAAACAACGTCAGAGGCATCTTACCTGAGCTAAGGACAAAAAGGACTGGACTGCTACTAGGTGGGCCAAAGTCCTCTTTTCAGATGAAAGTAAATTTATCATTTTATTTGGAAATCAAGGTCCTAGAGAATGAGAGGAGAGCACAGATTCCAAGTTGCTTGAGGTCCAAAGCTGTGGACGGGACTGTGTGTTTACAGTCAGTGGTGGTTTACGGATCCATGCCATCTACTTCTTGTTCCACTGTGTTTTATCAGGTCCAAGTTGTTTTATCAGGTCCCAGGTCAGCGCACCCATCTACCAGGAAGTTTTCATGCTTCCCGCTGATGACCAGGTTTATGGAGATGATTATTTAATTTTACAGCAGGACTTGGCACCTTCCCACACTGGCAAAAGTACTAATACCTGGTTTAAGGACCATGGTATCCCTGTGCTTGATTGGCCAGCAAACTCACCCGACCTTAACTCAATAGAGAATCTATGACAGACTGATCACCTTAATGCCACACCTTAATTGCTGTAGTAATTCGTGCAAAGGGAGCCCTGGCCAAGTATTGAGTACTGTATATATTCATACTTTTCAGTAGTCCAACAAATGTGTTAATTAATTAATTAATTAAATTTTTATTTTTTGGTCTTAAGTAATATTGTAACTTTCTGAGATACTGAATTTTGGGTTTTCATTATTTGTAAGCCATAATAAACAAATAAAAAAATAAATAAATAGAATAAATAGAAATGAACACTTGAAATATATCAGTCTGTGTGTAATGAATCTATATAATATGAGTTTCACTTTTTGAATTGAATTACTGAAATTAATCAACTTTTCGATGATATCCTAATTTATTGAGATGCACCTGTGGGTGTTTGTGTGTGTGTGCATATAAACAATGGGTGCATTTTAGTACCTTTCCTTTCAAGCGCAAGGAAACCGGCCAGGTTGCGATATATAGGCTTTAGTGGTATTCTTGTTCTAGTCCTCGTTTCAGTAATGAAGTGGTGATGTTGGCCGGGGCTTGAGTAGGAGAAACATGTCAGAGCTGTCACTAGCACAGTGGACCACCACTGGGATTTTTTTATCATATTAATAGTAGGCCGGAGGAGTGGGGGTGTATACTTTATTCTCATAACTCATAAGCGATATATAGGCCAGTGGTGAAATGACCAGAAGAGCTTTATGAATATGTATGAATCTCTGGCAGAAGCTGAGAAAGGATCAGGTGTGTTCCACAGTTTAGATATTATGCACAAGTTCACCTATGGTACCTATGAAGTTGACCTTTACCTCTACAGGTACTATGTTTAGTAAACATCAAGTAACCGTGTAATAATTTGAGGTAATTGAGATAAATTTGTTGTTGCATTCTTCTATAGAACACAGAACATGCACAGACATAAGAGTTGTTTTAGTTGTTAACATGGATAAAGTTTTGCTTAATTAAATATGCAAAATGAGCCCTTACCATACTACTGAATATTAACTTGTGTACACTGTGTATAATGAGCTATAAAGAGTGTAGAAGTCTTATCATACTATAATTACTAGCATAACTGTGTATATCAAACACATGCATAATAACATTTAAAATTTGAATCCAATGGAATGTAACAAGGGCTAGTGTTGAAAAATGGAAAAAACAACAGTCTGAACATTATTTATTTGCAAGGCCTTTTATTGCTGACCTATTTTTAAACCTTCCCTCTGCATATTTTGATTACAATGCAAAACCATTCCCTTTTTCCCAGACTTCAGTCTTGTAAAACCCAAAAGTACTTATTATAAATATTCCCTATGTTATTATGGTGATTGGTCCCCTGCTGCTCCTGCAGCTACAAAAATGAACACATGCACTGAAGTGCACTCTGTACTCTGCGGGGACGGAATTTGCACCAGAGTTTTCTAGGCTCATAATGTACATGAATGGATGGATTTGTTTCGTAGCCCTTCTGATTCAGGTCTACATGAGGTGTTGCCTGACTTATAGCATGTCGTAAACAGAAGCTATTCTGGGTTTCTACACTCAGGTTTTGGGGTGATTAAAAAAAAATAAAATGTCATGAATGAAAGTCTTTTGCTAAAGCCTTTAGAGCTATAGTACTTGAATAAAACAAACACGAATGTTTCTTTCTATAAAAAGCCTAAAGGAACCTTTTTTCTTCCCTGAGCAGACAACTTTTACAGTCCAACAGCAGGAGAAAAAAAATGTGAGTCAATCAAACCTCCAATTTTGAGTAATAATCCCAGTTTAAATTACAGCACTGGGTGGCAGCATTGACTTGCTAAAATTCTTCTTGTAACTAGAGCCATGCTGACAATACTGTCATGCAGCAGTCAACTCAAAATCACCAGCTTCATTCATGTTCTACTTTACCACATATTAAAACAAACAATGAATAGAAAATAGTAAGCTAAAAAAAAAAAAAACGTATCAAGTAATGAGGCCATCGGCTGCAAATCTGAGCTTTTCACAAGTAATTTGATCACTAAGTCCAAGTTGCTAAGTCTCCACTAAACATGGCACAGGAAACTTGTCTCGTAGTGACTGAAAGTAACAATGGAGCTGAGAGTGTGGGAAATCTGAGTTGTACTCTGCCCTATACTAAGAATGTAACAAACTATTCTAGACATGTGCACTTCATATTACTACCCATAAACAGTCACTCAATCCTTCCCTGTGAGTGCAATGTTTATCCTGTCCAGATCATTACAGACACAACTTTTCTTTTTTGCTTCTTGGCTTATTCTCCACCATCAATAATGCTCCTGTTCTCTCCGGTCTCCTTCAATTTAAAAAGGAATACATATAAAAATGTAAGGATGTAATAAGGACTTATTCCTAAAAAAAAATTACGATGACACTCTACTGGATGAGATTCACGTTGTAAATATGCAAAGTGTGCAAAGTGAAATTATGTCCATTTTGTCCTTTTACATAAGTATCAATTTAGCACTTATGTACCTTGATTTGATGATTATATTCCACTCTTCCATTCAAAAATGCTCCAGATCTGTCACATTGCCATGGGATCTCCTGTGCACAGCTTTCTTTCCACAGTCATTTCACAGGTTTTCAATGAGATTTTGATCTGGACTCTGACTCAACTTTCCAGAAGATTGATCTCCTTCCACTGAACGAATTCAAATATTGGCTTGGATTTATGCTTTGGGTTGTTAAGCTAGAATGTGGAATTTTTCTTTCTTTTCAGCTGTCTAACAGAGGTTTGCAGATTTTGTGTCGAAATAAAATATATTTTGGAGCCATTTATGATTGGATCTATCTTATCTACATCACTAGTCTTAGCTGAAGAGAAGCGGCCCCATAGAATGATGCTGCTACTACCATGTTTCACCCAGGGTACAGAGTTTTTTGGAAGAGTCTTCTTTCTTTATCAAACATTTTGTTTAGAATTATGCTCAAAAGGTTCTACCTTGACCAGACCATGACGCATTTTGCCACAAGTTTTGGGGTGATTTGCTGTAGTTGCGCTTAGACACCCTACAACATATCTCCGCCATGTGACTTCAGGTATGGACTCAAAACCTCCTTTAAGTCCTGTAAATTGCAAGGTGGAATATTCATAGATGAAACTTGTTATTCCAGCACATCCCACGGATACTCGATTGAATTGAGATCTGGCGAATTTGAAAGCTAAGTCAACTCTTTGTTAACTGTTTGATATGTTCCTCAAACCATTCCTAAATGATTTAGCAGCCAGCCACTTGCAAAAAAAAAGATTCCACCAAAACTGGCCACTTCCATTGCTCCATGGTCTCATTCTGGCATTCGGCGTTTCAGCTGAATGTACTGTCTGGTCTAACGACTTCCTATCATTACCAGAAATACCTTTTTCAGGAAAAATTGTGCTACCTTCTTCTCTGGGATTGGCCCAAACAGGCTAGCCCTTACTTCCTATGCAAATTAATGATGGCTGATGCAGGCAACTGTTCTCTGATTACTTGTGAATACAGTCACTCAAAAGTTCAGGACTGACATTCCCACAAACACCTGAGCCTCCAATAACTAAAGCGGGCTCCATATTACTCCACATCTTCTGTTATCCTGAACTTCCAGCCGCCTAACACACAGTACGACTGCAAATCAATCCCTGCTATTCGTTATCACCCAAATGAGGATGGATTCCCTGTTGAGTCTGGTTCCTCTCAAGGTTTCTTTCTATTGCCATCTCAGGGAGATTTTCTCCTTGCCACTGTCTCTCATCAGGCACAATCTGATAATTCTAATCTCATATTTTCTCACACATTTCATATAAATTTTTCTTGTTTTCTATTGATTCTATAAATCTGTTTTGCAACAATGAACATTGTTAAAAACACTATGTAAACAAAATAGAATTGAATTTAATTAAAAACATGTTCTGGCATGGATGCTCATGACTCTGTCACCAGTTAACTGGTTGTCATTCCATGGACTTACTTTTGTGCACATACTGTACAGACATAAACTGACTGTGACAAAGTGTCCCTGAGAAAACAACTGGTGTAAAAGGACAATTCTCCATGGGGACATATACTGTAGTATAGAATCCATCCATCCATCAAGGAATCTCTGTAGTCCAACTAGGGGCCGTGGAGGCCAAGGGAGACCACTGTATTTATTCCCATTTTACATCCGTGGAAGGATCTCCAGTCAACATTCACACGGACATTTGCACACTACGAGCTAATTGAAAATGGCAATTAACCTAATCTGCATGTCTTTGGACTGTAGAAGGAAATCGGAGTGCCCGGAGGAAACCCACCAAGCACGGGGAGAACATGCAAACTCCATGCACACAGACCCAATGCGGGAATTGAAACCAGCACCTGGAGGTGCAAGGCGAGAGTTCTGACTACTAAGCCACTGTGCAGCCATAGTATAGAATGGCTGCATAATAACTTTACCTGACCGCTGATAATCACTGAATACACAGAGATTCATTTGGTCTTTTGTAATGGAGCATGAACTGGCGTTCACTTGAAAACACTCCTGAAAAAAAGAAATAGAAGAAAGAAAAACTACACCTTCCAGACTTTGTTATAGTGATCCCAGATGAGTGTTAAATGAGAAGCTGTAAAAATATTTAAAAGGTGGACGCAGCTCTGTCAGGTCTTAACTGAGAGCCTTTTTTTTTAGCAGGTGTGTGTGAAAACATGGTATTTGCATTCCTGGGCTTAGGCTTAGAATGATCTGATCTGTCAGTGATCCTGTTGTTTGTCTCACTGATTTATAAGCAGAAGATATTTCTTCCGGCAGACCCAGACTTGGCAATTAACAGATGTTTACAGATGTCACTAAGGTCCAATTACCTAAATATCCACAGGGAACGGAAGTCTTGGAAAGATTACTGCGTGGTCATAGCACGCAGTTTGGTGTTTGGTGTATTGACCAGTTGGTGTTTGGGTGAGTTCATAGTTCAGAGTCTAAACGTAAAACTGTTAAGTAAATCAAAAATATGAAGTGAAGTGGCTAAATTTTAATTAAAAGTGAAACATGGGAATGGTAATCTGTTAAAAAAAAAAAACATGGAAAACTGTCTATGTGGATAAAACACTGTAAATATTAGTGACAGTTTTTCTTTTAACTAGGACATGTGGACTCTTGTTTATGCCAGAATAGCTTATAGGAAAGCAAAACTGATTTCTGGGATGACCATTCTCTTTAAAGCATACATACAGGGAGAGAGAGAGAGAGAGAGAGACGAAAAATGAAAATATCTGGAAGGCCAAAAGCCTGTCAACGAATACCGACCCCAACTATTTGCCACTCAGACCACCCAGACTTCACAAAGACAGCTTGTCAATCATCCCATATATATTAATTTTCTAACCTCGGACAACAAACTGTAGGGCATACAGATGAAGTAATCTGAAAGTGCAATAACAGACTATACAATTTTATATGCATTTATCTATTGTATTACTATATATCTATAAACTATATGTATACAGTCTCAGTATGCTTTTTTTAAAGGAAGCAGTTGAAGATACATTTTGTACTTAATTTTAAAAATGTTTTAAAAACAAGGTTTTTCATTGTTAAAATTCCTTATTTTTTTAATAGCATGTAAATATATAACATCTACATTATGCAACAAATTGCTAACAGTATATGAGCAAACATATACTGTATATCATGATATTTTGTACTGTACAAGTGTATTTTCAAATCGTTACATGATATTCATGTCATATCGGCCGCCCCTGACCCCCACGCTCCCACACACACAGCAGGCAAAGAACGCAGAATGTTTTACAGTGTGGACATGTCTATTTCATCTGTCAGCACAGAGGTCATAAGACCACAAGCTATTTCAAATCTATTCTGTCAGTTATTGGACCTCAGCACGGCCCTAATCATGACCTGTCCCTCCACATCTCCTCTTACTCAAGACCAACAACACAGCCAGGGGCTCAGTGTAATCCTGCTAACACTAATAACACCTCCACTACAGCACCAACACCCACAGAGGGGCCCAGATCCCCCACAAATACCCCACAACAAAGGCTGAATATGAAGCCCTGACTGCTTCATATTAGTGTTTAATTAAGTTAAAGTGTGTGCCTCTGCACGCTCCATGTTTCTCCAAAGAGCAGTAACCCAATTGAAGTCGTCTATTCTTTCATGGATCAGAACTGGAATTCCAGTATGAAGACAGGGCCTGCTGCAGCCTCCAGCCATCATTGATCCTTCACTCATGTGATTAATTTAATAAAACCATTAAGACTGACTCGCTCTTTCTACAGATACACCTATATTCTCGCTGACTTATACATATTCAGGCGGATAAACACATGAGCACACATATACACTCCCTCAGGCATTCTAACACTAACAGATCTCTGTTTAGCACCTTCATACATTACAGATAACCTTTTTAGCACCGACTAAACAGAACCAGGTCTGTTCTCCAGAGGTCTAACCTGAACCTTGAAGATAGAAGAGTGGAACAGATTTTGTAAATTTAAAAAAATGGTTTGCACCACATCTATGTACTAAAGTTTTTTTTTTTTTTTTCACACACTATGAAATGTAGTATGCATTTGAAAATGTTTTCATTTATTCAAGCCAATTTATTTATCTAATCTGGTTGCCTTTCATAAATCTCTAAGTTGTGAAATGAAATATTAATGTGAGCAAAAAAAAAAAAGAGAATTATGAAAAACTATTTAAATTCATCATTTGTCATTCTGCACTTAGAGCATTTTAAATGTGTTTATTTTGGCTCTCAGGATTTCATTACATACTCATTTGATATCTTGTATCAACATGAGTAAAAACCTCAGTGTTTGTACGTTGACATGAATACTTGCCCTGGCTGTGTTCTGTAATGTGCAAGCAGCTGAACGTCCCTCTCTTGTGTCCTGACCTCATGGGGACACAACAAACTCTGTTCTCTCTGTCGAGGTCCTCCTTGGCAGAATGCCACAGAGCAGCAGGGAACTTCATTCTAGAGGTGCCTCGTGTACTGCCTGAATGGAACGAATTGCGGTGGGCTACATTTCTGGCCGTATCAGATGATAGAGTCGTGTGTCCGCACTATAAAAATAAAGTGTGTGTGACACCACTGTTGTTTTTCCTTCCTTCATCAGTCCATCTGTGGGACATTTTTCTATGGTTGGATAAGAATATCTTATAATCTCTGTCTTAACCTCAGGAAATGAACATATCCACCGTTTACTTAAAAAGTTAATCTATTACAGAGGAAAGAGCGAGGAAAAAAGGCAGTGAAAGTGAAAACGCTAAAATTGTGACTACAATCTAGTCATGATAAGATTTTTTGAAGATAAGAAGGAAAAAAGCACAGAAAATATTAAAGAATTCAAATAAGATTTTACTGTCTAAAATACTGCAAGACTTCCCTTTATGATGATTGAACAGGCTTTTTTCCCCATATATTTTGTCTCTAAGCAATAAATTTCCTATTTTATTTCACCTGAGGGAAAAAATTAACACAACAACCATATTCTGGAGATTCACCTTGTTTTTGAAGGGAACATGGGAAAATGACATGGTTGTATGGATGTCAGAGCCAGGGCCGGAGTGGGACTCCTTTTCAGCCCTGGAGTTTCAAGCCTTAGACCGGCCCAATTTAGTTCACGACTGACT
>JAQMYL010000035.1:12096503-12114738 GCA_030014365.1 Clarias pachynema
TGTGTGTGTGTGTGTGTGTGTGTGTGTGTGTGTGTGTGTGTGTGTGTGTGTGTGTGTGTGTGTGTGTGTGTAGATATACAGTATGTAGGGATAAAGACAAGTTTATATAGGAGGATTCAAAGTTGTAAATAAGAAAAAATGGCAATATGATGGTATGGATATTGAATGAACACTGATAGATTTAAATATAGTTTAAATATAAGGTGTTCAGATTGTCTGTGCTGCAGTCTTTAAAACAAAGCAGTAACCTACTGACCTCTCATAAACAGCATCATGAAGACCACCATGCTGAAGTGCAAGTCCGTGCTTTCACACATAACATAGATTTTCCCAACAATCCACACGAGGCTTCATATACTGAAGATCACTAAACTCTTTTGTTGAGCAGACAAAATTAACACCTTATTTGACACCTCAGGGTGCATCTAAGACATTAGCACTCTCTCACCTTCTCACTTTGTTGCATTACCATGCAGGCACTGCACCAAGTTGAATCGTTCTTTAGTATGACAAATGTTAGATAGCGTTACACATTGAGATAGAACTTGATGTTCTATCAAAAAACACATTAACAGATGGCATACACACACCATGCTAACAGTCAAACATGTGCCCACCAGCAAATTCTAAAAGTACCATGTATTTGGGGGCAGTCGGAGGATAATGTTCAGTGCTGGCTCCAAGGTCACACTCCCTGCTCCCCCTCTCGTAACAGACAGGATTGTAATAGCTGCGTTGACAGACATGTCTGACCAGCTGGGATTGCTGACACTAGCATATGTTAACCCTTTAAAGATAGAAGACTAAAGTTCAGTTTTATATTCTGAGCACAAGACAACGTCCTAAATTAAGAACTTTTTCCATACTTACAAAACTCAAGTCCCCCGATGATGAAATAACTATATAAAATATTGTACATTTTCCAGAATTTAAGGGGAGAGAGAGGTGCAAATTAGTGTTGTGTTTCACTATAGTATGTTTTGATTAAATAAAAAAGATTTCTTTTTAAAGAACTCTGGCTTTAGAGTGCTCTTTGCATGACATATGGTGAGATGAATGTAAATCTATCCCTAAATGCAATAAAAACAGTGATATGAGACAACATTTTTATTATAGTGATGCTTTGCTGCTGGCAGAGGCCACTTGGGGGCTCTCGCTGATCTGAGAACAGCTGGAGAAACACAAGTCACATGGGACTGGGCTTTCCCTCCAAACAGCTGGAAAAACAAACCAGCTGGCCTCGGCCACCTAAGGCCTCTGTATGTGATCACAAATGCACAGCTATCTGCTCCTACCTCAGCCATGGCCCACGCAGTCATTAAGCATGGTCAGTGAAAAACTACATCAAACACCAGCCCTGAGAATGCTTCACACGCCCTCCCGTTCAACTCCAGTCAATATACATATTATACCTTGCACAAAGAAACACTAAACAGCCCCATCTATAGTTATACATAAGGGGAAATCTGCTCCCCTTAACACCACACCAACCCACCCTTTCTCTAACATATTAACAGCTCTCAGTGGTTTCATAGCAATCGAATTACAACATAATCCAAACAGAGCGGTTACACATGAACTGCAGTAACCAGCTGTGAAAGACTTTGACACAAATGTAATTTATTTCTGTTTATGACAGTGACCAGACACTGTGCTGCAACCATTGAGCACACTAATTGCATGTAACTGAGTAGGATACTACTGAGCATACTACATGTAACTGAGTAGTGGATACTACACTAGACTGGACATTCCACCTCAATTCCACCTCAATTCTATTTTTAATTCTAGTTTTTATTTTTATTACTCGTACTTGTTCATAATGTAAATTTTACAACCTTCTTTCATATTTTGTATGCTGTAATTTTTTTATTATTATATTTTTATATTTTACTTAATATATTATTATTTCATATTCTTTCCTTAAAATACTCTATTTTTCTTTAAATTTTTAGATCAAGGGCGGTTGTAAAAACATTTCACTGCATATCATACTGCGTATGGCTGTGTATGTGACAAATACAATTAAAACTTGAATTTAATTTGAATTTATATTTAGATTACACCTTTTAAAAAATGATTGGTAGATACATCATGGACTGATTGTGACCCTGTCATACTGCATGGGTAGTGATTCAAGAAATTAAGAAAAAAATATTTAAGGAATAAATTCAACCTTCTGAGATACGAATATCTTTATGAACTGTTATTGTTGAATACAGAAGGGACATTATATGTCCAAAAAGTTTGTGGACACTTGGCTATTATACCACTACGTGGCACTGCTCCCATGTGAGTGGCACAGGGCCACCATCACCACCGCAATTTAAAAAGCATCAACCAGCAAATAAGAACATAAACCATTTTATATATAACAAATTTTGTATATTTATATTGAAGGCCCAGCCTGCCCTCTTCTCTCTTTATTTATATCATAAAGTGCCTAAATTGCTTCACACTGTATCTCTGTTTCTCGTTCTCATCATGAAGCCGTGTAACAGGAGGACTATCTTTTGCAACCTTCCTAATTTTGTAAATGCTTACAAACAACATTTAAGAATGTGTAAACTGATTGTCAGCAGACACCTACATTTGTCAGTGTGGTAAACAGGATGATCTTTTAATAGATGATGAGTAGGGATGTTCTGTCACTAGGGACAGAAGGTGAAGGAGTGTGGACTTCTCTCTCATCAATCATCTTCCAGTGGGGTGGATCATTAATGCACAACAACATTGTTCACAGCTTATCAGAAAGTTTATTTCACACCCAGGCATGTTCACAGGCACAGTAGCCTGACAGATCATCCAATTTGACAAAGACAGATGAATCCAGAAAGTCAGCTGTGTGCTGAGGACTGGGGAACTCTGCTGGGAGAGTCTAGGAGAGAGCACACTAAATATAGGGGACATGAGGGATGGTTGGGATGATAGGCAGATGGAGCGATAGGGTCGCACTGCTTGGCAAGAACATTCCCAGCTATCCTCTTTCCCTACGTATAGTATCTAACAAACCATGGAAAGTGTTTTGTTGTTTAATACTGTGGCAGCACAGTCCCACTGTTCAGACTTATGCATGCGTAAAATTCTGGCCTTAAGGGGCAAAAAATCTTTGATATTTTGATATAAAATAAATCACTTTGATATTTAAATGAAATTATAAGGCCAAATTTCAAAAGTTATTTTGATGGGTACATACGTAGGAATTCTTCAGAAGTATCCCAAACTGTTACGAATAGTAAAGGTAACACTGAGAAAGGAAAGACTGCAATTTTCCGTGAAAGATCCACTGCAGCTAAAAGGTGTTGCAACACTCATAAAGACATACTGGGTCTATAACAGTATTTTTATTGGATACTCAAGTATCTAACATCCTGGCAGCAACTGGTCCTCAGTGAAATGGTATTAAACCTGTTAAACCTTCATTGAGAATGTAGCTTAACAAATACAAGTTATTCATATTGTATGTTTTCAAACTTGACACATAATATATTAGTATTATTATTGTTGTGTTGTATTTTTATTCTTATGCACTTCAATTGACTGATACTAGTGAAATGAGATGCCTTTAAATAAACTCATCTACAGTGATGCCGTTGTTTAACTTTTAGGATTAACTCCTACTCCTCACTAAGAATTTTTTTTTTCAAGCTTTTAATAAAAAGAAAAATATCATCATACATAGCCCTTTTAGACTATTTGTAAGGGTAATTCTCAGAAGCTGTACACATACTAACAATGGTGCAGGTTTCAAATTACTGGAAACCTGTCTCATAAATGTGAATCATCTTTCCATTTTAAAAGAGAAGCTTAAGAACGCAACTGTCAGCATAGCAAGTCAATTTATAGCACCCTCAACCGCCTTATAATTTAATTTGATGTGTAACATTATCCACTGAATCAAACACTGTTCTAGTGCCAGCTCCACCCCCAGTGCCCCATCCTTTAATTTTCACTATCCACACTGTGAAAAACCCAGTGTACCCCTTCTCCTGACCGTCACACTACACCCTGCTGAGTATAATTCACCTGCTAAGTGTAATCAAACCTTGTCTGTCCCATTGTGTATGCAGTCCTTGCATAGATTAAGGCACAGACACAGGTTTGAAATGGAGTGAATTGTCCCTTTAATCTACATTGCTCAATGGTTGTTTCTGGTAGGTGAATTCAATAAAAATAAATCTATTTCAGATTAAATGACTGGGAATTCTACTGTCTTTGAATCTTCTATCATGTACCATTATTGTAGTACCGTGTAGTGGGCAGAGCCATGTGGATATCGTAAAGTTAAAAGAAGAGAAGTGATGAAGGTTTGAAGTTTTAAAACACCAAATGTATAACCTACTGAGCCAATATTTAAAAGAACATAACAAACCATAGTATATTATCGAATTGGATTGACATTTATTAAAGTACCTATTCATTTTACAAATTTCATTAGTATGTTTCACAGCAATATTTAAAGTGGAGGATATTATTTTTGGTTCATGTTGAACACTTCCTCTAGGCATATAGTTTTATATAGATTTACAAGTTATACATTTATCTATTTATTTTAACCAGGCAAGGTATTAGTTATATCATTACTTATAATCATTCATTATAATCAATAATTATAATCATTACTGTCATATAACTTATTTGTACCTTATCTAGCGCTGAACTTGAATTTCAGTTTACCTATCCTGTTGAAGTAAGTTTTGAATAAATTTTGGATATTTTAAAAAGAAATATAATTTTTTCATATATTAGCACAACATAATGCAATGTTTAATGAGGAGAAGTCTTGCTTGAATGTAAATTTTAATACTTAGGTATTCAAGGTACCTTAAGTTATTTAAAGTATTTACATTTTAGGGTTTACCATTCTAGATTCACACCAGCAAAGTTAGCATTGGTCTAAAGCACATTCTCACCAACAGAGGAGATTATTTTATGGGTTTCTGTTTTATATTATGTAGGATTCATACTTCCATTCTAAGTAAAGTAAAGTACTTTATTTTGGATTTGCCCAGAGTTTCTCCCTAACTTAGGCATGGCCAATTCCCACCCATTCTTAGAGCACCCCCCCATCAAGTAACGACAAAGGCTCCTCACTGTTTGAACTGCTGCCCACACACTGTTAAGGTTGCTGTAATATAGTCATGGCCAAAATTGTTGGAACCCCTGAAGTTTTCCAGAAAATCAAGTATTTCTCACAGAAAAGTATTACATTGACACATGTTATGCTATACACACGTTTATTCCCTTTGTGTGTATTGGAACAAAGCAAAAAAAAGGGAGGAAAAAAAGCAAATTTGACATAATATCACACAAAACTCCAACAATGGGCTGGACAAAATTATTGGTAACCTTTCAAAATGGTGGATAAATAAAATTGGTTCAAGCATGTGAGCCAATTGAGTCAATATTTAAAAGAACATAACAAACCATAGTATATTATCGAATTGGATTGACGCTTATCAAAGTACCTATTCATTAGTATGTTTCACAGCAACATTTAAAGGGGGGGGTATTATTTGTTCCAATGCACACAAAGAAAATAAACATCTGCCTATAGTGCAAGTATGCAAATTTTGCTCACTAGGACTCCATGGACGGCTGTAGCATCAACGGATTTATGAATTCTGAATGATAGGCCAAACCACTTGGGAACCACCTAATAGTTTCATCTTAATCAAACCCATGCATCTGCACAAGGTCATTTATTTCCAGACCAAAGAAGAAGAAGAAAAAAAAATAAAGCAAACAATGGCTACAAAAGGTACAGGTATATAAAATTTAGGTGAACATGTTAACTCCTGCACATAATTTTTGTTGTTAGTCACTGGAAGGATTCTGTCAAAATTAGAGAAAGACATCCTGAAAATATGTTGTAATCATTTAATATATAACACAGTGGATAAGCCTCAGCTCAGTTGTATCCTGTCACAAATGTAAGTCAATTATAAAGCCTCAACCACATGAGTAACTTTTTTTTGCTTTAAATATAATCATTATCAATTAAAAAGTTATAAAGCAAATTGTTCTCAAGGATATTTTGCATATTGAAGCAGGTTTTAGGACAATCTTACTATAATTAACCGTGTGGTTAGTATAAAGGTGAGAAGTGAAAAGTATAAAGGTAAGATGCAATAAGCACATTTATTTCTTGTGACTTTAGCTCCAGTATGTTCTCCTGTCCATCGTTCCCTTCAGTATCCAATGTGCTATGATTTTTCTTTACTTGTGTTTTTTTCCTCCTTCCTTTCATTTACATTTTTTAACTCAGGAATGGATGTGATTTAAAATGTTTCAAAATACAATGCTTTAAACATACTTAAATAAAACACACTTAAATAAAAGTTTTAAATTCTAAGTATACTATAAAGTATACTAAATTACAGTAATGTGAGTAAATATAAATCGTTACTTTCCACCCCTGACTGCATATGCTTATTTAGATTGGATTGGATAAAGCATTAATAGAAGACTGTGTGCAGAAGGGCTGTTAAGTGTTTAGATGTCTGAGTTATTCTGTTATTTAAAAATGTATGCAAATTATACTGAAGCATGCATAGAACGTTTTGAATTCATGGCAATTCTGTTCATTTATTGTTCTTCTGATTCTATACCTTACCACAGAACCTGTAGGCATGCCACTGTGAAGTGATCTACTATGCGAGAACATTTCAGAATAAACCAAGGCATTTTAGAACATCCCAGCCAGGAGCGCTAAGCTTTCATCAGCCCCAAATGATTTACATTACATCCATGAGCGTTTATTTTCTGTCAGTCTCCATATCCAAACACAGCATGACATGAGCCCATGTTTAAGAGGGCAAAGGTCAAACAAGTTTAAAACCCATTATAAACTGAAACAAGAGGAGTATTATTTTCTTATGACAGATAGAAACTTCCCTTTCAGACCTATTGGCTTTAAAGACATAAATTAGAAACTGGTCATAAATGATTTGCTGTTACTCTAATAGCCCATTTAGGAGCTTTGGCTAAACCTTCCTAACATGGGAAGAACAAATTCATTCTGGAGCTCTTACGTTCACCTAAAATTATATGACAGCGAAAAAAAAAAAAAAAAAAAAAGATTTTACTTTTGCTGCTAGCCTTTAACTTTTTGCATTGTATTTTTGGACTAGTTCATTAATTAGTTAATGGATGCAACGGGTGTGTGTGTAACATAGGCTGGACAATGGCTGGTATGTCTCTTATGTTGACCAGATGTGCTGTTGAAAGATGACTTCACCCATCATCAGAAGCATGGCATTAAAATCTGGGGAGTGACATGAATCCTGGCAGAAACCTGACTGGTGTGCTCTCTCCAGAATAGTTTGTTTAATGTTTAAGCATATGTGTTAAACATACAGAAGAGACTTCAGCTCCATTTACATGTGTTGATTGTTTTGGAAATGAGAAAATTGCACAATGAATTTATCAATGCACAAGACAGCAAGACATAGAATTTGTATTTGCTGGGCACAATAAGCACAATGAATAATGAGCACTGCAAAGCGCACTGTAGAGCTGTTAACAAGGTGTGAGACAGTATAACAGTGTATGATGTCTGTATGATGACCATTTTACTGCAGAATTAAAGAAAGTCAACTGAATTGTACATACACTATGCAATAAATTAAAAGCCCATAAAACCTGCATCTATGTCTAAATCTTCTGTGTTCTTGCCAGGAAGAAAGACAGAATTGCTTCTTAATTTTTAAATAACATACTACATATACAGAGTACAGTATATGCAGTTATATAAGTGAAGGAAGGTCCCTGACAGTGATTTGAAAAAAGAAAAGATATTAGCATTAGGTTCAAGCACACAAATAGACAGACATACACAAAATTTCATTTCAACAGCATCCAAAACCAGATGTGTTTGACCTGGCACTTCACACGGAACATTCCAAAGCCTGACATTTCAAAAGCTAAATAAATCACTACAGATTGAGTGTGACATGGAGTACAAAATAACGACAAAAAAAAATCATTGGGTAAGAAGGAGTATTTATAGAAACAAGTGTCAAGGTCAAGAAGGATGGCATGAATGTATTTGATGAAGTATGAATTAGTGTGGCCTACTAAGACAGACAAACTGTGTGTATACTGCTCATTTTTGTATATGTATATATATGCCAAGAGTGCTGTGCGACAGTATGTTTTCTCACCAGATAAGTTCTCACCAGATAAGCACTGGCTCCAAATGACAAAGTACCCTGGTGGTCACCCAGTATTACATTTAACTCACTTGGCAGACGCCCTCATCCAGAGCAACTTACATTTTATCTCATTTAATATCTGAGCAGTTGAAGGTTAAGGCGCTTGCTCAAGGGGCCAACATTGGCAACTTGGTGGTGCTGTGGTTTGAACCTAGGACCTTCTGATCAGGGGTCCATGCCATAACCACTGAGCTACACCTGCCCCAGTATTCATTTGAAACACTCAAATATTTACCCTCTAACCTCCAAGGATACTAAAAAGCATTTAGCTAAGGTATGTCACAATGTCATGAGGACTGATTTTAAATGTGTCTGGGTGGAGGAAATGGGGAAGAACTCCAGTCCCAGTGATATATGTTAATGATCTGGCTAACAACATAAGTCTCAGTGAAGAGGGAATGGTGAAAGTGAGAGCATCCCTCTAGGCGGCATTAGATTAGCACTTAGTTACAAAGCTGCTAGACAGAAGACTGCTGGGAGCCAGTCATGCAGATGAAGCCCCACTTCACAGTGGAACTAGAGGAAAATATAGGGAGACCCAACTCTGGCCCCTGAATGAACGTTAGCAAGAGTCTAGCTGTCTTTGCAAGATTAATGGTAAAGTGCCCAAATATCAAATATCATACTGAATTACTAATTTTTTTGTGATCCAGATATATCTGCCTAGCCACATCGGACAGTGAATATTTCCCACTATTTGAGAGATTTATATCATTTTTATGGCAGTATTTTATGGGGCTGGGATGCCAGCTCGTTGCCTTGTACCTGAACTGTTGAGGGCGACGGACCTTACTCAAGAACCCAACAGAGGAAGCCCTTCGACTCTAGGATTTAAACCGGGGACCCTTAACCCTGCTGTGCCTGATAAGCTGATTAAATTTATAATGTCATTGTTAGCTAAAATTTAGAGGTAAATGGTAAGTCAACAGTATAGTGAGAGCACTAGTGTGTCGGGTGTGGCTAGGTGGCAATGGCAAATTGTTTGCATGGCTCACAGGTCAGATAGGAGGATCCCATTGCTAGATTTTGCTTAGGGCCACAGGGAGGTCAGGACATGGCTCTGACATTTGCTCATGTGGATATCTATGTCCTTGGATATCTTGGCCTTGGGTATATGGTATATGTGTCTCTTTGTATGAAGACATGACCATACAGCTGGTATAAATACTGATTGTTTTACAAACCATGTTTAGACTAGCAGCACAGGCTCTCTTCATGTCTACACAAACCATTTCCCTCTTTTGCAGCACCTGGCTTGCAGCCAAAAAGACAATGAGATAATAGGACATACAGTAATAGGGGTCTATCACCAGATATGAAGAACAGCATATCTGTAGCTCTGAACACAATCATAAGCAAGAGAATGACTTGAATCCCAACAACACCACATCCATCCATGTGTAAGATTCTAGAGGGCAAAATTACCCATACGGGTATATGGGTACGAGGGTCGCTTTAATTGACATTTACTTTAAAAATTCGGAAGTTTTGTAAGCTCTTTTATGATGTTTAGTTTGCTCTTTAGGATGATAAAAATGCTGAGCATGCTCTGAGGTACACTGGCTAGCTCTGCATTTTCTCAAAGCCTGTTTAGATATTTACAGCATGTGGACACTGTGAAGGTCACAGACATAAAGCAGGATGATGACTTTCACAAATGGTAACTGCCTTAAGAGCCCCCTCGGAATTCCTGAAAGCTCATTGGCTGCTGGTGGATTAGGCCTTTTAAGCTCTGTCTGACTCAACAGCGCCTCGACACGTCGGCTAAAAAGCTGCTGTAAATCGGGACATTAGATTCAGCTGGATTGTGTAGGTGAGGGTCAGTGGGGTGCCACACAGTTCCCTAATGTTGGAAAATCAAGGCGGAAACTCATTCCGCGAGCTGGGGTTTCAGCACCGTAAAGGGACATCTGGGGCCCAGCAGTCGTGTCCGCTGAATATTTCAACTTGAAAAGTTTTTTCCTCCTTAATTTTCTGTCTGGCAGCTCTTTCCCCTTTGCATAATTTAATGGTTGTTTCTCAGGAGCTGTGGGTATGTGTATGAATCAGCCACAAAGCCAGAGCAGTTATATTATGGCAAAGGTTCACACAACCTGCACAAATGATGGCCATAGACCTGGTGTATGCTATCATTTAGTTATCACAGGGATTTGTGCAACTTAAATATAATTTAAAAAATACCAATTCTTAACAGATAACAGTGCACTAGTACAGTACACATCAGTATATAAAATATAAAACTTAAAATACTAATAATAACTTTTCTTTAATCCGGATTCTGCCAAGCATTTAATCTGCCATGAATATAACAGAAGGACAACAACAAAACAAAAATAATAATACTAAGTAGTATTAGTAGTTATTTTCCCAATTAATTATAAAAAGATGACCAAGATTAGTGTTGCACAATTAATCACACACACACAAAAAAAAAAATCTCAATTCTTACTTATGCAATTATTTTATCACGAAATGTCTGCAATTATTACAGGTAATATATGCATAGTTTGGAATTTATGTAGAGTTTGTCAATATGTTTCACTTACATTTTTAAACAATTTGTTTAATAAACAAATATATAATAATAAATATATATATAAACTATAAGTAAATAAATAAAATTACTTATAATTTATAAGTAAATAAAATAAATAAAGGCAAACATTTTCTTCAGTTACTTGGTGTCAGTCTAGATAAATATGTTTGAATAATAAATGGCACATTTAATAGTTTTAATAATTTATTTATGATCAGCTTTTTAAATTACAGTACTTGTTTGGAAAATCAAACAGTGTAAGAGACAACTAGTCTGATAGAGTTTTTTTTTTTTTTTTTTTTTTTCATTTTAATTTTCAGGTGAAGGAGTATTGATTTTGAGTAATTTACTTAACTGTAAAGCATATTTAAAATGTTTGCTTTTAGAAAATATTGCTTGAAAAATATCTATATTAGTTGGCACAGCCATTCTGATAACTATTGCGTATAATTCAGTTTTGCTCCTTGCTCTATGTTGTCTGTATAATGTTGGTTATATCTGGACTGTAGACTGTACAGTTACTATGTTGTTGCTGAAATGAAACACACTTTCTAAGAGCTTTCTGAGTAGGACGATGTCCTCATGCAGTTATGTGCCATGAGCAGCATCTCTAATCATGTCCTTTCCTATTAGAGTGATGACTGGGAGGCCGCATGCTGGGACTGATCAGGCCGTGGATTAAGAATGATGAAACATCGCTGTGGCTTCTGCTCATCTTACATAGCTTCAAGCACCTGGCGATATTAGTGAACTCATATGTGAGCCTTGTACGAAGACGATGTATTTGTAGGAATGCGCACATGTGCTTGTGTTGATACTCCACATAAAATTCACCCAAAATCATCTCACATATTTTTCTGAGAAAACACACACACACACACACGCTCACGCATATACACACACAAAGCATGATTGCTTTAGCATATCAGGGCCAGGTTTTGTCCACACTTTCCTGTGGGACTTTTGAAATAGATATCAGAGAATCAGAGTGTGTGAGTCTGAGCTGTCAGATCCAATCACTCAGCTTCTCATTTTACTCAGATTTTTCAAGCACATTTTATTTCTACCACCTCAAGTGCTTCAGGCAGTATATATGAATATGTCCATAGTTCTTGTCTTTTTCAGGGACCTGCCTTTTATTGTGGAATATTTGTGATTTCTTAATAAAGGCAGATTTAGCTTGGAAATATATAATAGAATCAATTATTTTCTCCCATGCATGGTGAAATCCAGTTACAATGTTGATTTATATTATGTTATATAATCGGTAAAGTATTTACTTTCCATACTGTATACTTGATATTACTATCATGGAACTGGTATCATTACAGCGTTCTTGATAATAAGCGCTTGTTTGACTTCACACCCACTCGCAAAAGAGCAAGGAGATTATGGGTAGACACGAAGACTCATTTCTTTAACAGGATTACAGTAGCTATGACTGAATCGCAGCCAGAGGGTTAAGTATGGCACTTCTTCTGACAGCATTGCACACAGTGGCTTTTAATTTTGCAGTTCTTATGACAGCATAATACCCAGGCTGTTTAACAGGTGCATGAATGCCCTTTCCCTCTCATTCTCCTGCTGGGACAAGATCACACCCAACTCAATACACCAGTTGTTTCTGGGCCATGGATATCATATGGATTTAAAAAAAAAAAAAAAAAAAAAGGGCAAAAGTGTCTGTGTTCATTTATAAATATAGATACGCTGAAATTTGTGATTCTGCACATTCTGCTTTTTAAAAAGTTTTTATATTACAGTATTGGGATTCTATAAGAAATCTAGTTTATAAAAACTCATTGCATAAAACATGCATTTTATTTCAGCTGATTTTATGGGGATGTAGCACCTAAACCTACAACATACATTGTCCTCACCTCCCTTATGTATGTGCATGTGTATGTGTATGTGTGTGTGTGCTACATAGACCCCCCTGAAACAAGAGCCATGTCCAATCTGCAGGAATTCAGTTTGTCTCCCATTCTCTTTGGCTATTTGCAAACCATACCTCTCAGTGCTAACAATGGGACTTCTGTTATCTCAGGATTTCCACTATAACACTGCCACATACCAGACACCTTATGTACGCCGCACACTCACAGCACAGTGCCTTCTAATCGGACACTCTACTACAAGGACCGATGTGCACCTAGAGCATACAAATGCACTTAAATTAGATTAGATTTCAATCCGTAATCCTCAAACCGTAATCCTCATTGTTATGCCACCTCTGTAGCATGGGTGTGATTTCCCTTACTAAGGAAATCTAAGAAAAACCTGATTAGTCAAAACCTATATACTATAGAGAAGCCTAAGGGCAGTTGTTAAGACAAAAAAGGAAGGAAACTCTGTAGCACATACAGCGACTGAAACAGCTACCACCCTTAAGCCCAGACATTAGACATTAGAAGCCAGAAATGACACCTTAGTGCAGGGTTTAATTTTGAGCTATAGCGGGTGTTAGAGAAACACATGATGTAGGCAGTTGTTTTGAGGGCAGTTGGGCTGTGATCATAAAGGCAGGTTTTATTAGCTGTTGCTTGATTTGTTCCTGTAGACTGCGGAGTGAGCAGCTAAATCAATGTGTCCAGCTGTTCTCCCGACTTGGCCATTCCGCTCGCGCAGCAGGTGTATGGGCTGCAATGCCTGTCACACACACCCGCTCACATAACAAATAATAATGGCCTCCACACACACTGGTCATCCATCACTGTTATGGTCTGGCCAGAGAGACTGCTATACAGACACAAGCAATGGGGAAAAAAATTACATAACTACACACATACATTTAGACATGGTCACAGAAAAAAACATATACACATTATACAGGACCTTTAGACTGAAACTCAAACAAACATTCTCTCTCTCTCTCTCTCTCTCTTCCTTCTGATGGCTACCACCACCCTTGCCCCCTGGCTGAGGTGTAAACGGCTTAGAGATTTTTGATGTACTTCAGCATGTCGGTGAATACTCTGTCCTCCCGGATCCACACACACACACACACACACACACACACACACTGCTGCAGAGCCTTCCAGTTTGTTTTTATAAGGGAAGAATAAGTATATAATAATAATACATAGGTTTATTGGATTACTGAAACGCACAATAGCCAGATTGTAGCAGGGTGAAAATCAATTAGTCGTCTACACAGCAAGGGTCCACATCTGGTGTAACTCTGGTGTAGCCTGGGGCCCAATGAGTGGGAGCTGGGTTAGAGTATTGAACAAGCAGGTGAGCACTTCCCATTCACAAACATGTACAAGAAACAGTGCCAGAGGTAGATCTAACAATGAAATGTACATGAAAGAAAGAGGCAGCAGATTTACCATAGCAACAGAAAAAAATATAGTAGGAAAATGTAAATGATTAAAAAAAAAATCATTCATAAGGATGATTAGCATGGAAACATTAGCTTTACTATTTCTTGTGTGAGATTCTTATTGCAGCGGAACAGCGGATCGCCACAACAGTCAAACCAATTATTTTTTTCTATAACACACATCTAACTCACTTATCATCTACAGTATACCGCTTTATCCTGTACACAGGGTCACCAATCCAATCCATCACAGAAACACACACACACACACACACACACACACACACACACACACACTCATGCTTATTCACACACTACAGCGCCAATTAGCCTAATCTGCATGTCTTTGGACTGTGGGAGGAAGCAGGAGCAGTGAGAACATTCAAACTCCATGCCTACAGACCCCAAGGGGGAATCAGACCCGGACCCTGAAGGTGCAAGGCGACAGTGCTAAACACTAAGCTACCATGCTGCCATACTATAACACAGGAATTATATCTTTTTCTACCTATTATAGAGCTACACCCTCTATAATGAATAAGTTACCTGTGCTGAAGGATGTAATTGAATGTCTTATAAGCCACAAGGACACTGGGGGAGAGGTGGGACGGTTCGAACAGCTGGTCCACAGTTGAACAATATAATACATAAAAGAGAAACAGTAGAAAGCTGTGTATGTGTGTGTGTGTGTGTGTTAAACCTAAAAAGGAAAGCAGCAACAGGCATCACTGTGAAACATTTTGCATCTAATAAATCAGTGTCGTCCAATGCAAAACCAAACCAGTACCTGACACGACTGGATCTGCAAGTGATTTTGTTCAGCCTGTCTCTTAGTATTTATGTGGAGGGTGAATAGGCTTGTGCACAGATTTCAGATATATTACGTTATCATAGAATTAGCATATCATGCCATTTAAATGAAGCCATCTTTGTAAAGGTTAATTGATAATTATTAACAGAGATACGCCAAAGGCTATGTTACACAGTCATCCCTAAACACAAGGCTTAAAAAAAAAACACAAGACAAAATACTAATAGGACACAAACACAGAAGGCCCTTTCATTAAAATACATTGGCCTTGAGTTTCTGTTTTATGCCTGCTCTGTAACAGGAAATAAGAGCAGTGTGTACAAAATGTGACTATAATAGGAATTACAATTAAAAATCTATTACATTTATACCACTCTGTTAACTGCATCACATACAATAGTGTTATAGAATGTGATAGAAGTAATGGACGCATTAAAACATCTGCATCTTCTATTAAAAAAACATTTTTTCTCTCTCTTTTGTGCCTCTCCATGCTCTCACTTAGAGCAACTCACGAGGCTGTACAATGGCACAGCATAGCACATGTGGCCATGCCACATGTTGTCCAAATTTTGTCCTTTATTGCTAATTGTTCCTATGATGTACAGGATTTAGCACCAATCCCACAATGGGCTGCTTTTGGCCCTGAGGTTTCCAGCAAGACCATGTTTCCCTCTGCTGCTTTTCATTAGTTGTTTTCAGGGAGACTTCCTTCCTGAATAAATCTACTGTCTCAAATATACAATATTTACACCCTCTGTCTGACGCCCTGGGACAAATCACCAACTAAAGTACTATAATCTAGAAGTTTAGTAAACACCACCTCTAAATACAAGCGTTCCTAATGCATTGCCCTTGCACTCTTTTAAGTGCAAGTTGCTCTGTGAATGGTGTTCACCTTATTGGATGAACTTGGCCAATTTTTGGCCAAATCATTGGCCAATTTTTAGGATGCTGAATAAGAAATAGGTGCCTCTGAAAACTGTCTTTTTGCCAGCCCTCATGCTCTAGCAATTAGCTTGTGTTGTAGGAGTTGGTGGCCATTTGATTCTGGTGTGACCTAGTCAATGAATCCATGATTTCTGTCAAAGGTCATATCACCCAACTTTGATGGCAGTCTTTAATACTCATGAGCCTGAATATCATTTCTCGCTCTGCCCAGTACATGTGATATCCTCAAAATATCTTTTTATTTATTATAGTGGTAAAACACAGTGGGGTTCCCTGGGTGGTTCATTTAGGACGTCTGGGTGCTACTACCTGGGTTTCACCATGCATTCTCTCCACAAGGTTAATGTGGCTGTTCTCAGTCATGTGAGTCTGAAAATCATCTCTCAGGACCTTTAAAGTAGTGCTGGGACACACCCTATTCCTCATGACATTGTTCATGTTTTTCCATATCATATACACAGCACCTTTAATGATTAGGATGTTGCAACTGAATGTACTACACATCTACAGTAGTTGTGGTTCTAAGAACATACAGTAGGACAACTGTTAGTGTTCCTATACTTTTGGAACCTGGACAAGATTGGTGAGGAAATAATTGCTGTCTTGGGCGGTGTGCAAATACTGCATCATACATCATTATATGACTGTTGACCTCAGCGTTCATGTGCATGTACATAAGTCGGAAGTAGCTAGGCGTTACATATAACGTGTACCCATGTAACTAGTGAATTTGAAGCCAGAAATCCAGGTCATTTCAATGCTGGCACTTAGACTGAAGTTATTGAAAATAAGTGAACTGGGGATATCCTTTCCCCCCAACAGTATTTGCAATGTCATCATTAATCATTAATCAGTATCACTTTAATCCTTTCCTCTGTCTTACATTTGGCACAATCATAAAACGAACGCAGGTGGAGGCAAGAGTAAGTGTCCAGCTCACACACTCATAAAATTCTCTTCATCAAAGATAAAAGAAGAGGGTTTTCCATGGAGAACTCTGCATGCTTTTACTTCCTCTTCCTAACAAGGGAGGGCAGAGGAAACCATCAGATCGGCTATAACTCAGAGACTTTTCAGACGGGACACTAAAACTAGCAGGTAGAAGACAGAAGACAAACCAGTGTTACAAAAGAACATAGAGTTGTTGATGCACATAGAGGAACCATACTGAGTGATAAACTGCAGGAACAGGATTGGAAAAAATAGAAATTTTTGGCACCACAACGTATCAGAACTTGAAAGGAATGTAGGATAAAATTGTAACAGGTTGGTTGAACACCTGCTCTCTAAACTGGTGAAAATATAAAGAGCTATGCTAAAGATAAATCAATAGCAGCATCCACCTTTTTGGAGTGTAGCTCAGTACAACAGAGGCTTTCCTCAAACATGATTCCTAGTACAACCCCTTTGGGGTGCTTAAACCAAAGAAACCTTGCAAATCGCTTTGTGAAAAATGCAGTAAATCCCAAATAAACCAGCCAATTAGCAATTATTCATTTTACAATTTAAACAGAATAGGAAAGAGAAAGAAAAATCAGCTTTTACTGTGATTTTTGGCACATGCACAAAGTAAAAAAGGAAAATCTTTTCATCACTTGTTATACGGCTATAAAATACACATTTATGTATTTTTCATGAAAAATTTCCTACTGGTAGGACTTTATGAAAGATTTCATCTTTGATAGTTTCATGTGTGACAATTGATGCACATCACAAACAGAGTATTATGAAGGCTATACAGGAATCCAAATCGTCATGTGCTGTGATATGATATAGATGTGACTACAAATAATAAAAAGATATGCCCGGGTTTGCATAGTTTTCTGCCAATCTTTCTGCAGTCAGACAAATGGGAGACCATTTTAGTTTAGGGTTTCCCCATCTATTTTTACCACCTCTACTTTTCTGCTCACAGCCAGGGTTCATCTCCCCTGGATATGGCATCAGGGTGGCTCTGAAGTCCCTGGTCCATTTATGAGAGGAAGAAAGTGTCTGTCTGCAGCCAGACTGTTGTATATCTCTACCAGGCTCTGGGAGCTGCTCTTGGTTTATCTCAGTCTCTTGAGGCCATGATAGATGGTGAGAGACCACTGCACATCCACAGAGCCGTTAACAGGTCAAAACATGGAATATTCAAACTCCGAATATATGCATGCATGAACACAACGAGGGACATGTGGACATACACATACTGTACATATTAGATCATAAGTTCACAAAGTCTTAAATGTGTCCTAAATGGCGAAAAACTTGTGAAAAACATGCACACGCTCACACACACACATGCTCACACAGACACATGCTGGTACAAGCTCCCACACAAACACAGACACACACACACACACACACACACACACACACACACACACACACACACACACACACACACACACACA
>JAQMYL010000035.1:12117933-12135548 GCA_030014365.1 Clarias pachynema
CTAAAGAAGTCTTTTTAAACCCTAGTATCCATACTTCTACTCAAGTAATGAATGTGAATACTTTTGACACCACTGGACCTGGGACATGATGATACAGGTGTAGAATGGGCTTAAAATGTACAAGTCTCTTTATATTTAAGTTTCATATTTGAATTGATCATTTTGACAACTCAAAATATCTTGTAAATCTTTTAATGAGAACTTTTTTTTGTAACATATATTTGTACGCTGTTTTGTTAAGTAGGCTATCTCTATGCACACAACATTCATTTAAGTGGCATATTATCTTAACAGTTTAGCTACATGTTAAAGTAGTTATGCAATTTTTCTTGAAACTCCGAGCCAGGCATGTAAATCCTTTAACCAAATATATGACATTCCTTAATTTGATGAAATTTCTATGATCATTGTAATGATTTAGCAACATAATAGCCTATTGTGGTGTAACATGCTGTCTGCACTGCCAGAAAATTTCAAAAGCAATATATTACCCATTGACAACTCAAACCCAAGACAAAATTTACAAGCTGATGACAGCTGAGGCTGTCTCAGGAGTCATATGGATGACCTCTTTATGGCCGAAAAATCTGAGTGCACGTTTGGATAAGGGTCAAGTCCTAACTGGAGTCCTAAGCCTCTAAGAAGCTAAATTGAACGTGAATGGTCGTAAATGACCCTGAAAGTCATTTTAATGTCCACAAATTACCATTTACGACATTACCATGGAGATCATTGTGGCTCATCTCTATATTCTTTTTAAAATATATAACAAGCTTTCTAACCTGAATCTACATCAGTTCCCTATTGTAATGATCCCCCATGCCTGCTGAGACTATGAAACCTAAACTAGCAGCAAAATCAGTTCACACAACTCAAGGTAGATTCTTGCAGACTGTAGGATAAATGGCAAAAAACACAGGAGGCCTTTCCTGAGAGCCCTGGGATGATATCGAGCACATCCAGAATAATCCAAGTGATCTGTCTTAATCATGCATCATGCTTCTTTCCTTCTCCTTTTTTATGAGCAGAGTGAGGAATAGAGTTGTACTCTATAAAAGCTGGTTTAAAGGTTCCTTTTCTTCCCTGTGTCCCTGGCATGGAGGAGCTGCAGCGAAGCATGTAATCGTAACACCATGTCTGAAGCTGGAGAGAACTCACAGGCTAAATTGTCGGTGTCATCGCCCGTGCCTGACTGTGAAATATAAGGGCTGACATCATCACACCTCACAGAGGGATGCAAGAGTGACCTGGGACTGAGCTGTCAACCTAGGAAGGAGGTTCAAGTCGGTCTAGTACTGTATGTGCGGTGCAGGCAGGTCACAACAGGGAATGTCAGATCTGTTCAAATCATTACATTGTACTTCCCTGATGGGCATTTAAAATTACTATCTCATGTTTTTGCCCTTTAAATTTTACCCTTCTCATTTTCATGCCATTACACTCATCCTTCTGTTTATTGCTTTTATGGCACTGCAGTGGATGAAGGGAAAGCCTTGTATTAAGGTTTCTTGTGCAGAATTTCAGTTAGCAAAATTAGTTGAGGCATTTCCAAAAGACGAGTAGTACTCCAACTGAAATTTTATGATCCTTGAAATGTGGACGTAACAGGTAACAAAACCAAAATACTTATAACAGAAATGATATTATGGTATCCCTGCTGATGTCTGCCTTCACGAATTGCCTTCTCGTCTGGAGGAAGCTGAGAACTCAGTGCTGAAATCAGTTGGAATCTTTTGTGCTACATATCTCAGATCATCTGCACTAGTAGATAAAACGTAAAAAGGGAGAAAATAACACAGATGTAAAGTATTGAGCAAAAGTCAGTTTAACATACTTTGCTTCTAAAGAGCCAGAATTTCTTGAATTTAAATGTACAGTAGTCTTAAGGAATAGCTCTTCAGGCTTTTTAGCTCTTCATTTGGCAAGTTTTTGGTTCTCATTTTCAGTCCAGTCTCTGTACCTGACCAGTTTCAGAGGAATATTTTTGGTTTGTTAGGCCACACAGTGACCTGTGATTCATTAAATCATAAAAAACCATGTAACTTAAGGCATGAACTAGTGAGAAACAGGTGCAGATGATGACAGATGATCAGGTTGGTGATTAGTATACAGGTGATGCTGAATGCTGAGTGGTTAGTACAGATGAGAAGGGAAATGAGGTTGCTGCTGAGGTTATTATGTAATCAAACAATTTTGAATTTGTATCTTTAGGCACTTTTCAGCCTGTCACAGTAAAACACTGTTCCCATTTCTTTAATTTAAACTACATTATTTATTTTTATTTAATATGAAAAAATAATGATTGGCTCATGGATATGCAGAGTTGGCTACATATCTCCTCCATTATTTATAAAAATATTTAGATTCCTTGAGCCTTGATTTTGATGAGCATGACTAAGTTACCAACTAAGTAGCCCACTAGCTTTATTTTGCCTGCCAATTAAACATTAACCAGAAATAATTGCAAATCTCACTGTTCTCTTTGTCTATTAAATTCTGCAGAACTCATTTGGCCTTTTGTTTTAGCTCTATCACTCCCACGAGATGTTCACACAGTGTTTAAGGTTGCATAATTCATATAACTGAAAAACCCCTCTCATCCCATGCTTCGTAGATCTGCAACTCTGATTTAGGAGAGTAACCCATACATTACACAGACAAAGCCTAATATATTGCCCAGGAATCTAGAAATGAATTACAGTATGCTGCTTATTTCACTATTTCACATGATAGACACTGTCTGTAATGTCTTTTTCTGCTGATGTTTCACAAAATGTGAACGGAATCTAGGAGACAATAAATCATAAAATTTGTTTATCATAACTAGAAATTAAATAAATACACTCAGCCTAGATCGAAATATTTTTCCATGACATACAGTATTGTCTCTACATTTTGGCCCTATCAATCTTTTCTGGGTGAGAGAAGCAGATGCAGCAGTGAGTGACCTGTGCACCGCTACTCTTCACGTGGCTCTTCTCTGTTGTCTTTCCTTTTTCTGACTAAGTTTTGACCAGCTGGTCTGAATTACCTAGCAGTACGGGCAAAGGCATCCCATGAGAATTTGAGCAAACAAGAACTTCATGTGGATTCAGTGTGGTACTGTATGAAGTAATTTTTATTTGCATGTTTTTGCTGTGATCAAATTGACTATTCCAGACCTGTCCGAGTTATCCAGTGGTCCAAAGTATGCATTAACGGTAAGCCTTTAAAATTACGATCTTGGCAACTGTATAGGTTAAAAGTGAAAATGTAATATGGAAAAAAAAAGAAAATCTGAGTAGGAAAGCCACAATAACTACCTTCTCCATGACACAATTATTCCCTCGTTGTTTATTTCAGAAACATTACAGATGAGCACAGCCTGAAAAAAAAAGATCCTGTTTAAACAATGCTTTTTTATTTTTTAAATCCAAGCAGTTTAAAATGCAATAGATTACACATTTGATAATTGCATAATAAATTACATGGGCTATGTATCAGAATATATACATGAGCAGACAATAACTAAATAATCATGTCATCCATTATAAAAACAGCAGCAATCAGATTACCAGCTAACAATATTTTTAACAATAAAACTAATTTTGATCATAAAAAATCATCACCGTTTCACTGGGCGGATTTCTTTTTGCATGTCAACTTTGTACGCTGTTAAATTTTTCAAGCAAGTAATATTAATATGAAAATCACACTCGATGGATGTTTTGCATATGACTCACCAGAAGCTCTGTAAACCGTTACAACCAACTCTTGAATCATGATTTGTAATTTCATCATCTTGTGACACAGCTTGAAATACTCAGATAATTGAGGCTGTCTTTGATTAGCTTTGTACAAGAATTGGATTAAAAGCACCGAAATGTGCAGAGTGAAAGCTCTACAGTGAATATACTGTAAAAGATCTTCTCTTCAATTATCATACACATGTATGTTTATTATTGGTTAATCACTTCATAAAGCACTTCATTAATGACAGCTGGCTGATAATTACTTTTGACCACGAGACTGAATATGATTGGTTAGGAGCAGGTTATTCTTTTCGGTTGAAGTGTGTTGGTTGCTTTTCATCTTCTTCTTTTTCTTTAATAGTTAAACAATATTTATGCACAAATTAAACAATTTAAACATAACATACGGTTTCATCTGTTTCATTTTCTTTGCCACAAGAGCAATGTAATCCCTGAAGCACAGGACTGACCAAAATTTCAGAATGTTCATTAAATCAGTGTATTTAATTTTCAGACATGGTTGCATTTAAAAATAAATTAGGAGATGTCTAAAAAAAGAAAGAGAAATTTGACAAGTATCCAAATGTTTTAGCACCCGAAGCCTTTTGAGTGAGATAAACGTCAAGAGGATATTTATAGCATAGTAGATGGAAAATGTCCAATTCCCCACTCTGTAATAACACACATGCATCTGCTAACCGCATCAGACCTGCACTTTCTCTCTCTTACTTCTTTAGCAACAGTCTCTCTCTCTCTCTCTCTCTCTCTCTCTCTCTCTCTCTGCCTAGAGAACAACTAGAAGGGGAGCTGAAAAAAGCTATGGTAGCAGGTTCTTGACCCAGCACTACACACTTTCTATTCACTTATACATTTAGCTGCTTTCTATAATCAAAGTCTGGGAAACTCTGTGGCTTTGATTGACCCTAAACAGAAAGTATATCCACTGTAGGTTTAATAATATTTCTAATATTTCACCTTGAAAAAGGAATATCTGACACCATCTACATGTCAGGTTACATTACTGTATGGATTTTCCTGAATGGTATAGAGCAGGTGTTTCACCCGACAAACACATAACTTCACTTTCCATCTCTTGTCACTCTTTTTCATCTGTCAAGGACTTTTCACTAAATCCACAACACTCACTCGTTCTCTATACCGCTTATCCTGAAAAGGGTTGGAGCTTATCCCAGGGGACTCGGAGGGTGCCAAACCAAGTGCACACACTTACAGAGACACTATGATAGTTTGGAAACGCCAAAGGACTGTGGGAGGAAACTGGAGCACCCAGAGGAAACCCATCAAGCATGCAAACTCCAAATCCACAACAGATTTTAAATCAATCTTTTTGTTCCAACACACTAATGTGTTTTTTTTTATTTTTATTTTTTACTGGAATTGAAATACATAATGCACTAGGGTACTCTACAACAAATATCAGATATCATCACACTTTTACAGTTTTATCACACAGTATGAAGATTTGGTCATTGGTGCATCCACTGTGTCGGAGTCTTATATGCAGGGGATTGGAAAATGCATTTTGCATGCTGCTTGAAAAATTCCTTTGAATTTTGAATACCTTTCAATGTTTTCAAGTGTAAGTATGTTTTACTCAAAGAAAGAGAGAGACCGAGAGAGACAGAGAGAGAGAGAGAGAGAGAGAGAGAGAGAGAGAGCACAAGTGTGCTTTTTTCGTTCACATAAATCAATTCAGCACAGCTGCTATCTATTCAAAGATAAGCCTTCTCAAATCTCCCTCCGACATCATCTGGCACTAAACTATACACTGGCTGGCCAGTTATCAAAGATCTCAGATTTGTTTCTGTGTGGATATGAACCTATCCGCATGTGTGTGTATATAAAGCCTATGTTGTCCATATGTATGCACTCGGAGAACACTTCATGCACAAGCTGTACAGAAGTAATCCCAAAGCATGTTCCATATAATATTTCAACCTAAGATCTGCACATTCTCAGTATGGATCATGTTTTATTTTTAAATATAAATATATTTTATATATATATATCATTTGTTTGTTTGTTTGTATGTTTGTTTTTGTATTTGGTTTGCAAAAATATAGGTTTGTTCCTCTATACATAATAATTTGACCGTAAACTTTAAATTATTATTTTTAAACTTCAAACTGCATTCTCAAGATAGATTTTCATGCTAAATGTCAATATTTTTGGTAATTTTATGTACAATAAGGTTTCAGCACAATAATCTTATGACTCATATTTTACTGTGACTTTTAGATATTTCTTTAGATTGTATTGTGAGCAACTGCAACCTAACAATTTCCATGAGAGATTATTCTGATTCTGATTTCTTTTATGGAGGTAATTTAAGGAAATTTAAATTGTATGGAAGTTCTGGTCATCTTCTGTATCATGGAAAGTGCAAAATTGTCAAAAAACCTAATGCAGAAACTTTTTTGTAAGGTGAGTGTGTGTGTGTGTGTGTGTGTGTGTGTGTGTGTGTGTGTGTGTGTGTGTGTGTGTGTGTGTGTGTGTGTGTGTGAGTAAGAGAGAGAGAGAGAGAGGGAGAGAGAAGAAGAAAACAGCAGATGGAGTTTGGATCAGGCTTCTGGTGACTTGGCAGTCATCTTCCATACTCCACATATACTAAGTGATTTGCTCAGTCTGTCACTCTCTCTCAAACCCCCCCCCCCCCAAACAGGAATCAAGTAAAAGATAGGGTTGGGCAGATAGGCAAAAGTGTGGAAATATTTATAAATACTTTTAGAAAATGCCTGACTCTAGAGTCCTTTGTTTGGAAGGGTCTTGTTTGAGAAGGCTGTTGTGTTAAGGGCTCCTCCAGAGAACAATCAAAGGACCCTTGATGTGTGAACATGAAAACCTTGTTGAGGAAAATAGCAGAGGAGGTCTTGTGATGATCAGTCAGCTTCTGCAGGACAGAATTTGTTGGACTAGATTGAGTGTGTTTTGGAGTCTGGCCTTTCCATCGGCAATATAGTGCAATGAGGCGACATTAGCCAATGCCTTCTCAGCAGAGATCTCCTTAATGAGCTAGAGAATTCCCAGCAAGCAGAGCCAGCACTCACACCATAGGCAGGCTTGTGTGTGTGTGTGTGTGTGTGTGTGTGTGTGTGTGTGTGTGTGTGTGTGTGTGTGTGTGTGTGTGTGTGTGTGTATGCGCACACATTTTACAGGATTCTTTGCATAATGCACTGTGGAATAATATATCCGTGACACTGTAAAATGTAACTGATGATCTGACTAATAAAATTAAGTGAAATTAACTTATTTCGATTAAGTTTATTGACCTTACAAAGTTTAACCAAGTAATTTCAACTTTTTAGCACAGAAAATTATTAAACTAAATAGATTCAAGTACTCTTTTCTGATGGGAGAAGCACATGGAAAGGTGAGTCAGCTCATGTTTGTCATATTTTCAATAGTTTAGTATACATCAATCGATCATGTAATAATCAGCAACATTGAATGTGATGTTATTTTAATCACATTGTAGGATTGTGTTGGATTGTGCTAATCCAAACAGTCTAGCATCAGTGATCTTTGGTGTTTTCAATTAATTACCATTTTTATGTTTTATTTAATTTTCATTGGGCTTTATTCATGTAACGCAAGCAAACATGAACATACCTCTCGGGTTTTGGAAATTTTTGAAACCAAGAAATGGGCAATTGAAAGAATACTTTCTGAAATTCTTGTGCAAGTTAAATTTGTGGTAAGCTTGTCAATGCTTCTTTCTTACACTAAACTTTCTTAATTTCTTTCTCGTTTAAACTTTTTTTTCTTTTAGGCCTGTGAAAGTGACATACCCCGGATATCCATCGGGATTCTGACTGTTTGGGCAGAAGACAGCTAGTAACCTTCTACTTTTAATTTTTTTTTTAATTATCACAATTAAGTTTTGCATTAAGCTGATGTTGATGGTTTTAAGAAGTCAGTTGTTCAGTTAGTTAGTTACTCAAAAGTTGTCAGTTATTAACATATTCTTTTATACATTTGCACTGGCAGTACACAGTTTTTCTTTTCTTTTTGCTTCAAAAAACAGTGTTTAAACTTTAATGTATTAACTAAATAGAATAAAAAATGTTTTGTAAAAGTTCAGTTGTTGCTTTTTGTCCTTACTTAATGTGTTTAGTTCAGGTTACTTGATCATTTTAAGGCAATCGGTTTCCTAATATTTTCCTGGTAACGTGAACTCTAATAAGATGTTAGCACAATTTATTAGTTTTAGTTAACAGTACTTTTGTAAACTTTATTGTAAACTGTTTTAAGTTAAGCCAATTTAAAATTGATACACACCTTTACTTAGAAACTTTAAGGCAATTGGTTTCCTCACTTTTTTTAAAGTAAAGTCAACTTGTTACATTTTACAGTGTACAGATGGAACAGATTCAATGTTCAGATTCAGTTCAGCGCAGAGGCAAGAAAAAAAAGGTGAATCAGATAAAAGAGGAAAAAAAGGAATGAATTTGATCTAATCCAGGAATAAATAAAAAAGATTACAATTGAATTTGGAAAATAAGTTTTGCAACCTGCCATATTTATACTTAAAGAGAGTTATTATTTTTGTTACTTTTGTTACTTAATAACTTAACTTTTTATTTAAACATTTTTAAATGTACTGTATTATATTTAACACATATATAACACATAAAAAATAGATTAAATAATAAAAACAAGCAGCTTTGTGCAAAACATTCTGCATTTTTAAAAAGAATAAGTAATAGTATAGTATAGTATAGTATAGTATAGTATAGTATAGTATTTAAGGATTCTGTATCAGAAGATGTATCGGAAGAAAATGTGGTATTGGGCCGTCCCTATTGCTGATCAACAATCTCTGAATTAAACATAAATGATATGTAAGGTAGGTAAAGTTCATTCATGCAATAATTTAGATAAAGATAAAGATTTTTGGTGCATGATATCATGAATGTGACCTGGTGGCATTTAAAACAAACAAGTTCAAAAGGGATTTGGTAAGCACCTTACTCTTAACTTTAACACACTGCAGGATCTTTCCCTTGAAATATTCCTCAGGTCAGGTATAAACATGGAATAAACAATGCTCATTTCCTTCCACATCTGGTCACATTTCTTCCAAAGGTTGAAATGCATGTATTTGTATACTAACTAAAGTCCTACTTCCTCACATATATGTACAGTTGGGGCATACCTTGTTAGTCTGCTCTGAGGGACATGCCAAAAGGCTATTAAATTCAACGCTATGATCATGCGGTTTATGAACAAATTAAGTCTGCCATGCTAGTGTGTTTCACAGTATCACTTTACCTATTGATATCCATGCTGCACATGCTCAACAGGAAGTCTACAGGCACATAGAGGAGGATTAGGGAGGAAGCTTTTAAACACATTTATCTCAATTCCTTTCGAACAAAATAGGCACAAGAAGGATATCCAGTTCCTTTTGATGGCATATTCCCATTTGGAGGGCTGTATTTCCCATTCAGGTTCTGTTTATAATGTGCTTATTCATTGCAGAGTCTGTTAATATGTGCTAAATGAGTAGAGAAGTATTGTTAATAATCATCATGGTTGGAGAGCAACCAACAAACCAAAGCTTCCACATCATTATTAACCCAGAACCTGTAGAAACTGAGCGCTGGGTCATCTCCTATTTAAAAGTCAATCCCACTTACTGTGCTTAGACACAAGTCAAATTCCAGTGAGTTTACTTCAGTGATCTGCTGTAAGGCTCAGTCACAGTGGGTGAACTTCCAACGGGTTATGTGTATGACAATCCACCACTACTGACTGGGAAACCAATAAACATTTTTTTTCTCCTTTAAGATGAACACAGGCTCCACTACGGTTGCAACCAAGCAACTCAAAGTTTTGTATGATACGTGTACATAGATACCATCTGACCCTTCTTATTTTCCTTTATTTTGACCACTGTACTGGGGTCAGACATTTGGACAAATTTGAAGACAGAAAACATTCAAATGCTAAAATGACATCTACAAAATTTGTTTCACAGATGGACATCTTTTGCATATGTCTCTATTATGTCATCCATCCCAAGATAATATGTTATACAGCCAGAGAAAATTAATTTCCTCTACCAAAATGAGAAAAACAGGAAAACTCTAAAATTATGAACACAGCATTCCTTGACGAGTTTTTCCATTGACGGCAATATCAGAGATAAGTCTATAGCAAGGACACAACTAAAAGATTAACAAATGTTTAAGTACAAGGCCACAAAGAATCATTTAAGATTGAGACTGTAACACTGAACATTCTAGAAAGCTATGATAATGCCACAAACCAGAACTGTGTCTTTCAAACAAGGAAAACAAAACAATAACAACATTAATTCCAATTATTACATTTTGCAAAAAAATCTCCAAAAGTTTCACTTAAAAAAAATAAATAAATAAATAATAATAATAATAATAATAATATGTTGGGAAAACACTTTATTATTATTATTTGTAAAGATCTTCCATTGTTTGCCACAAGGGGGAGCATTTATCTTCTTTTTAAAACACCACAAAAACGTCTCCTTCTGCGGCATGTTTTCTCAAGAATAAGCATGTGAGAATAAAAATAAAATAAAATGAAGCATATGATTCAGAATTACACTTTTATTTTTAATGATATTTTAATGCTTAAATTTTTTGATTAAAGTTAACACCTCTGGAGAAGTTGAGTATTTTTACTTATTAATTTTCTTTTTGCAGTTAGGTTTATTTATTTTCATATTTAAACTAATACATACATAAGATAGAAATCTCTAATTTATAAATGTCCTCTCGTAGTGGGCAACAGGAATTTGTCCTTGATGTTTGTATTTCTTTCTTTTTTTCTTTCTTTTATTTATTTATTTATTTATTTATTTATTTCATAATCAGATGGATTTATGACACTTGCAGAAAGGATCACTGAGGGAGATTCTGACTTAAAGGATGCCAGGGGAAGAAAAGTAGAGTCAGAGAGGATGAGGTGAGGTGAGGCTTTAGATGAACCAGACTAATGACTTCAATGTTCTTCAGTGGCGTTCCCAGACACTGGACTTGAATGCAATAGAACACCTGTAATTGTGATCGAACAAGAGATTAGCAGCATGAAATTGCATCTTACAAATCTGCAAGAATTGAAGCTGTTTTGAGAGCACAGGGAAGCCCTACCCATTATTAGTACAGTGTTCCTATTAATGAAACATCCTGTCCTGAAGTTCATGTGGATGCTACTTTTACATGTGCCACCTACCTAAACATGGGTGGTATTAGTATTCCCTAATAGCAGAGATTACCAAAAAGAAGTTTATTTATGTATGCTGTAAGTATACTTCTTTTAAACCAAATCAGTAAATATGCTTTCAATTTGCCTTTTAATGTCCTTACCATAAATATACTGAACTAAACTTGAAGTAAACTTGGTCTAAACTGACGAGTATACTGAAAAGTTTAGGTATACATTGGCCTGTACTTGGTCAGGATATTGTTGGAAAAAATATTATTAAATATTCTTGACTTATATATAAGGTTCACATATACTTGTCTTGTAGTTTGGGGTGAAATAGTTTACATAGCTAGAATTTAGAGTTAAATAGCACATGAGTTGAAATGTGCTATAGAGTATTGTACAGTAGTAGACGTTATTTATATGTTGAATGTATAGTGGTTTTATTCAAGCCACATGCCATAAGTCAAAATATAGCAGGTCTTGTTTCTTCCTGCCATAAGGAAAATGGACTAATAAATTATGGACATGTACTAATCAGTGGTGGACAGTAACAAAGTAAATGTACTTTTTAAAAATATCTGTACTTTAGTATTTTCATCCCAAATTAAAATATTGGACTTTTCCCCTCCACTATATTACGCAACATGTTTCACTCGTTTTAAGTGGAAAAAGATCGTCCAAATTAATGCACAGCACGCATGCCAATCAAGGCACAGCACATATTTTAATTTGGCTAATTTCTTTGACCTGTTAGTTGCACCTATTATATTTATCTACATACTGTAGATAACACAGGATGTTCCTGAGCATCTGGAAAAATGACCAAAGAAAGTCCTGACTCTAGCATATGACTTCAACAAAAAGTTTAGCTTTTTAAAATGTCTACTCTGCCTGACTATCGTTTATTTTTGCAAGACTTCTTTCTCAAATCTGAGAACACATAGAGATAAGCCCATTTTGTGCTAATGGTCATTTTCTTTAATGGGTAATCTAATGTTAGCTTGTGGCAACAACATCTTTCACTGTGTTAGTTTTTAAAATAAATCTGTCATTACCATGATATCTAATGATTATCCTAACCTCTGTTTAACTATCAAACGATCCAGTATCTCAGTACAGCCACAAACATTCAAACATTTTAAACATTTCATTTGTCTAGAGGATGCCTGGTTGCCAAGTGCAAAGATATTAAGTTTAAATAATGTCAAGATTAATTTCAATTAATTGTATTAACAGAGGTGTATGTCCAGGGTGACATTAGAGCCTTTTTGGCTAAAACGAATAGATTAAGCAAGGGAAGTACACCACCACTGCCACCAGTGCCAACAACAATAATAATAATAATAGTTATTATTGTTGTTGTTGTTGTTGTAATTATTATTATAGTTTCAATAATAATAATAATAATAATAATAATAATAATAATAATAATAATAAATCACTTATAGTAAAGTACTTTTACTTTTGATACATGAGTGCATGTAAAAAATAGTTTTGTATTTTTAATTAAGTGAAATGTATATGCAGGAATATTTCTTTTACTGGAGTAAAATTTACCTTTTACTCAACTTCAGGATTTGTGTACTTTGTTCAAAAATAATAATACTGACATTAATTACACTATAACAGTCATTACACATGACGAATTTCTACATGATTTTATATATTGTGTTGCAGCCACATAAGTGCCAGAATGAAAAAGTGTATAAATGAGCAGGTGTACAGTATATAACCTATAAATATAAGGAATCTTATTTAAGCCTGGCTTGCAGCAAAGGTTCAACTACACCTGTTTAGGTTTGAGAGAAGGAAAATCTATCAATGAGCCCTGTAAGGCCAGTTTAGATCACATGGACCCCTCTCCAGCTTCCATGTATCTCCGGTGTAAATCTGCAGGGATTGCATGACTCCTGTCAATCACACTACAGAGAAAAAAAAGTTTCAGCATGGTTTCTGTTGCATCTCTCCTGCTAGAAAAGCAGGGCTAGCAGATCGCACAGAGCTGACAGTGACATTTTCTCAAGACTGCTGTAACAAGGTAATGACCTTGCAATATTACAGCCATACTGAGAAAACATTTCACACACTGGCACATAATGAACGATAAGATCGTGACATACTGATAGCATGCCTAATTATTCTGCCAACTTGTGGACAACCATACACCTATTGTAGTAGCTCAAATATACACCATAAACTGTACACACAATGACCTAAATATAGGCAAAGATACAAAATAGGTGTTGTGTTCCTACTGGAAAAACAAACATTATATTTAATATCTCTAGAATCTTGTCGGACCGTGCTGACTGAATAACTGAAAATGTGAGAAGTATTCAGAGCTTGGACGACTCATATAACACCACCCCTGACAGATATTGTGAACTCTGCGTTGAAACAGCATTGATTCAGGTATAAGACAAGACTTGTGAGAAATCCGGGCCGGACTACTACCCTGTAACTGGGGCGTGTGGTGAGGGGGTGGAAAAAATGCTGTAAAGAATATACATATATTTATTTTTTTTGGATGGAAAAAAAAAAGAGATTTGAGGATTTAAACCGAACCCAAACTTCTTCTCCATTTCACTTTTCTATTCTTTTCGCCCTCACTTTTTTTCTCTGTACCCACCCTTGTGGTCCAGCACAGTGCAGCTGTCCTTTTTCCCTCTAATTTTTCTCTTGTCAGATTTCAACCTATAATTAGCAGAAAGGACATTGGTGACTCCTCACAAATATGAGTGTGTGCCTGTGTAGCCAGAACTAATGGCTCTAATCCCTTTCCTCCTGGCCATCGCAAGACTGACAGGTTCACATGTACACATTCAATGCGGCTTCTTCTCTCAACCTCACGTATTTAAAAGGGAAAACACACCATGCAACCTTGAGCCTATTATTGTTCGTCTGTACACATAAGTTTAACTGAAGCTGTATGGAAGTATAACAATTAAAAGTAAATGGCTGAATCTTTAAAGTGTATTATAGTCCTATATTATCATATGTTTATAATTTAAGTAATTATAATTAACAGCACTAATAAATTAAAATTAAAATTTACATTACAACAATATGCAGAGTAAAGTTGGAGTAATTATATACAAGCCACCCAGAAGGCAAGTGAAAAAATGTATTTGAAATTCTAGCATAGCAATGGCCAATTGAAATACCAACACCTAAGTCAGCGTATAAAATGCAACAAATGCAGCAAGCATTTCATAAGCAGCAACATTTCCGCTGAAACCCGATATTTATCCCTGTGTAAACCATGAGGTTTATGATATTACAAAGTCATTCTTATTCCCCTTGTTTCTCACACTTCATTTGGGCATTACCCAGTGTTATGCTGGATTTAGATGGTTCTACACACACTACGTGCTATGGTTTATCCTGAAGGTTTAAGCCTTACTAAAATTTCTCATTATTTGAAGCATTTGTCATGGTCCACCATGAATCATACACACGTCCACTAGCATGATGCAGACTAACTTATTACAAGTTTCTTTAGTAATTAATACATATTACATATTCATTTAAGCAAATTTTGTTTGGATAGTCTTTAAGATGAAATTTGGGTCACTTGACATATTTCTGATGGCCATTGTGGATAAAAAGTTTAAAAATATCGGGCCTAGGATCGTTTGACTGACAGGTTCATATGGAGAAACCTTTACCTTAGCAACAAAAGTTTGGTTGCTAGGATAACATGGGCAGATGGATGGCTTGGCTGATTTTCCACAGTGATCGGCTGGCTTTGGGGGTAGATGTGGGGGTGGGATTACAGAACAGTCTTGATTCTCTCTGCACCATTAAGCAAGCCCACTGAAATGACTTGGCACTGAGAAAATGTATTAGATTCAGGGGACAAATAATTAACTGACGTGAGCCACTGGATAGGAGAAAAGGTTGCCCCACAAATATAGCCAACCCCTAAATAAATCGTTTGTGGTAGGGTAGGAACGTTGGGAATGATGGAATACGTCAAGTGAGGTGGTCCAGCACTCTGATTAATGTGATAGAGGGGTCTTTTAAGTTGACTCTGAAATAGAACATCAAACTCTCATCTTAAACGACTATCATTCCACCCGCTGCGAGAGAGGGTATAATGTGAACACTACACACAGCTTTTATTTGTAAGTCACTTATTGCACTCTAAATGACACAGACCTAAACCACACAGACCTATCCATGGCCCTTTCTGATATTGATCTCCCAAAAAATAATCAATGAATCAATCATGAATGTGTTGAAATTATATATTAAAATACTTTCAGTAATATCCGCTTTAGAAACAATAATACCTTATAGATTTCCTGCTCAGTCTTTTCATTATCTAAAGTGGCTTTCAGATGGTTTTGGCCACGTCATAGGAGAACTTAGAAAAAAAATAGCAGAAACTGAGAATTAAAGACAGAATAGCACAAAAAATATTTTAGCAGGGTTAGCTAACCCTAACCCTAGCACCTTGCAAATACGGTGAGTGTCTGGACAGGAATCACCCAGTGCATTGGGGGATATTTTGGTCAGCTGTCAAAGCAGTGCTTAATGATCAATCTAATAATATATGTTTTTTTTTTTTTTTTTATGTATTTTGCATAGTCACTAGAGTGTTCTTCAGTCCTGAGCTTGAGTTTCTGCATACAGATTTGCATGTTCCTTATTTGCACACTGGTTCCTTCTGGGTTCTCGGGTTTCCTCCCACCTTCTAAAAACATACCGGGAAATGGATTACCAATGCTAAATTGTCCCTTGAGTGTCAATGACTGTGTGAATGTGTGTATGTTGCCGTGAAGCCAAGGGTATTTTCCTGCCCTGCACCCAGGGTTCCAGGGAGACTTCAGATTCACCACGGCCATGATCAAAATAAAGTGGTTAATGAAGGAAGGAAAGAAGGAACAAATGGCAGCAAAACATTACACTTTAGTATGGCTATTATATATAATATAATAAATAATATTTAAAACCTCTACTGAGACAGATTTTGTTTTTTTTTGTTTTTTTACATTTATGCCTTTTGACTATTTAAGCTGATTTGACTTTTATATTAAATATTAAATTAATATTTCATAATAAATAAGCATACAGAATAAATACCTTTTACCACCACTGAAGCAAGCAAAGTCTGCTCACACTGCAGCTTTACCCCACAGCCAGCAGACAACAGTAAATCACCCATGAGGGGGTCTGATGTTTATAGTGTGGAATCTTCATGTGATGTGATACCATTTAATGACTACTGACCTACTACTACTCAGTATGTCTTTTGAAACTGTAAGGAGATTTAATGCAGATGTGTGGGGCACTGATTTTTTAATCGCACGGATCACTCCTCTTCTCGTTCTACATTAACCTCTATTTTCTTTGTCTAACAAGGATCATAACTGACAGTATAGAAGAAACAATAGGCAGATATTAACAAAGGCTGGACATTTCATCAGACAGGACCTTACTGTACATTTACAGTTACAGTATTTATAAAGTGATTTTTTTAGTTAGTATAACGTGAAAAGAAAGCTATATAATAAAAAAAATGACATTAAGTGTCTGATGAAAATGTAGGTCACTAAAATATTAGTGAGAAAACATGAAATCAGCAGTATGTTACTGTATGTTAATACCATCAGCAAGTTATTCAAATTATATTTTTATTGTATTAGAATATTATAAATGAGTGTCTATTTGTCAATAATCCAAAGAAACAAGTACACCTGATAGGTTTCCTGCTCATACTGGTGACTTACACCTGCTATTAACCCACAACCCCCTGCACCTGCCTCCTTTCCAAACCTTATGATTGGGTTGTGGTGGCCACAGCTCAACACTCACCCTAGCACTCATCACCACTGAGCAGTGACGCACGCAGATCATCTGTGGGCAGCAAGGCTTAAATCAAAAATATTGTACAGGTTTGTTTTACTAGCTTAACAAATGACGAAATGTGAACATGCCATACGTTCTAGGCGTAGAAGTGGTATTCAAAACATGTTCAACTTATTAATCCCATGATTTCTTTTGATTTGTTTTAGTGCTTAAGGCAAAATTTTAAAAGTCTTTCTCCATTTCACAAAGTATGACCTGCTTGTTTGATATTCAGTGCAGCATGATTAATTAAACAGTGTCATCAGTTCACTGCCATCCGGAATAAATGTAACGACCTGGTGACACATGAGTGGTGTGAACTATCAGATACGTGGCAGCAGGACAGAGAGAAATATATTAACTGATATTAGGTTACATTAGCCTGTTTTAAAGTGAGGCAGTGGACACATTTTTGTACCTGTATTAAGTGACATTAATGTGCTGACCTACTACTAAAAGGGGGGTCACTGGGGCACAGTTGGACCTTGACTGCTTTCCCTACATTTTATCAGGGAACACGAAGACCATGTGAAATGATTTCTATGGTTTAGCTATGGCTAAATGCAGAAAAAAATATCAATGTGACCTCAGTGATATGTAGATCAGCAAGGTGTTCCGTTTAACTATCAGAAACATTCAAAGCTAAAACAAGAGGAGAATTAACACTCAGTACCTCACACTCAAATACCTGTACAACTGTGTGGTTATCTTATCAGCCAGTTGTTTGGCGAGCACATGGTTATGTGTGTGTGTGTGTTTATGTGTGTGTGTGTGTGTGTGTGTGTGTGTGTGTGTGTGTGTGTGTGTGTGTGTGTGTGT
>JAQMYL010000035.1:12145712-12164287 GCA_030014365.1 Clarias pachynema
ATGTAGAAAGAAATAAAAATCAGGAACCATCATGGAGTTAGAAAGTGTTCTAAAACTTTTGAACGGTAGTGTATATTTGAGCAAAATCATACTAGAGGGAGTTCTGTTGTACTGAATGTTGCAGTTGTAGGCACGAGGGCACAGCCCAGGTTCCAAAGATATCACGGCCGTGCTGATATTTAACCTTGAGATTTATATAACAATTCCATAAGCACCATTTATAATCAACAGATTATGATTGGTTTGTTTATTTGTTTATTTGATTGGTTAATTGGTTATTTTATTGGTTATTTTGCTAGAGCTAGTCAGTGTTAAGCTGGTGGCCGACAGTGGTCAACCGAAAGTTAGTGTAATTAACAGGGGTGAAAGTATTTTTAAACTCTTACCAGTCCTATATAGCCAAAAGGTGAAGAGGAAAAACCATGGAGTTCTGTAAATCTGATAATTTGCTACTTATGTTTCTACTTATTCTGTGTTAGAGTATCAGATAACTGCCAGGGTTACACTCCCTCTCCTGTGATATTACTAAATTATAAAACTGTCATTTCCAAGGAAGTAATTAGCATTCCCCGTTTGCTAATATAGTCTATAACAGCACTGGTACATTTAACTATATGTACAGTATCACTCCACTTCACAGGTGTTCTTATCAGAACCGTTGTACCCATTCAGCTTGAGGGGCTTGTGGGTCCTCAGATTTTTAAGAATAGATGGCAATATAAGCTGTTAAATCTATTTTTACAGTAGGTGTTTTAATCAGACTTACTGATTGATTGATTGATGATTTTAAAGCCGAAGGTGCTCTTCTGTACAGCTATATTGTCATTTGCAACTCCTCCTCCTCCATGATATTACTTCATATAATTTACTGTTTTGAATGCATAATAAATGACATTTTATTTCTGAACAAATTAGAAATTGTAATTGTGGGGAATATGTTGTGGTGTAAAAAGAAATTAAACACAACAATACCATAATAATAATTATCAATACCTCATGTAGGGCCACGTCACACTGAACCTGTAAACCTGAAAGAAATTTATTTGGACATGGGCAGAGAGTAACATAGGGTGTGTATGGGGCCTAATAGACAACCTTTGTCCTGCTCCTTAGACTTAATGTGTTGGATGCTAAAGATGCTGTAACTTTCATTGTTACCAATAAAAACTGTGAAACAGAATGTTCTCACTGAGATTCCAAATGCTTGCTGCTACAAAGGTGACGCGTAATGACTCCAGCAGGCCTAGGGTCTTCCCAGGTGTCTCCATTTAACAGGGCATCCCTGATACAGCTTTAGCAGGAGATGACTGCAGCCATCCTTGTTAGGTACCCTACCAAGGAAACTTGTAGGGAACTCTATTGGATTGAGCTCCTCGCCTTATCACAGAGTGTAAGTCTAGACTGTACATGCAAAATAATTTTTTTGTCATTACACACAGCTTATGACTATAGTTAAAGATACATTCGCAGGCTAAAATAAAAAAGATTCCTGTCATTCAATGGCTGTCATAATACTGATATAATAGCTGTTTTATACAATACAGTGCCTTCAACATGTCGCTGACCTGATGCATTTGTAGTCCTTCTCATCATTCATGAAATATCCCATGATACTTCAACATTATCACAAGATACATGGGCCTCAAGCTACCTTCTATTATTTTAAAAACCCATGTAGACTATGTTGCATAATATCAACAAGCAACAATTAGTGAAATTAATGTTATTTAGTTGTGAGCTTTAGTGTGGTGTAGTCATTTTTACATGTTAGAGATTGGCAGGATTGTTTGTCTGCTTTTAGAAAAAAAAGTCAGTTGATAATAGGGGGTTATGAACAGCAAGGGAATCAAGTTCAGCAGACTTGCTTCTGAGGACAAGTGTAAGAGCTTTCAGCAAGCCTGTTACCGTGGATTAGAGCTGTGCTAATAATGCTTTGTGCTTATTTTTTTCCCCAAGTAATCAGTCATTACAGTATTTAACCACAGGGCTTTTTGGAAATGCTCCTGTGAAATTTCCATTAAAGAAGTATAAGGGGTTGGCTTTGACTGGTCAGGTCCAGGTGAAGGCCATGAAGGAATGCAGAGCCTGTTCTCCTAACTTGCATTCAGACACGCACCCTTCACATATCTACAGATCCCTATACATAGCTTGACCAAAAAAGTGGCCCTGGTACAGTCCTCCACTTTAGCCCCAGCTCGACAGACATAGCCTTAAGCCAGCATTCATAATAACATTTTATGTGACAAGCATTATAAAGGTGATTTATCATACACATGTGTGTTGGTAGAATATTTCCCAGAATGTTTAACTGTTGAAAGGGTGGGGGGTTTCGGTGCTCTGGATTAGCTCTGCATTATAAGCCAACTTGAATGATGGCTGTTCATCGTCCATCTATTGAGCGTTAAACAAACTTCCTGTGAAAATAACGAGCGTAACGAATGGACTAGCAGAATGTGAGTGCTGAGGCTTAGTCAAGGACAGAGGAGGCCCACTCTCTTCACAGTGAGGAGAAAAGCGTGCCTTGGGCAGTGCGCAGTTATTACAGGCCTGCGTTATTTATGGCTAAGGGATCTGCTTTATAGTTGGTGTGCTGTTGACAATTTCTGTTAGTCGAAAACTTAACCTTGCTGGATATGAATATACACAGTGAATACTTTAGCTTCAGCACACTATAATATCCAGGGGAAGGCCAGTCAATCAAAATGTACAGTACAAGAACAGAACAATTTCACTGCTGCAATAACACAGCAGACAATTATTAATGTATGGTCAAGCTCTAGCTAATGTAGCATCAAATTACACATTTTGATTAAATGTGTTTTAAATGATCAAAAATAATTGCTGTTAATAGTGTTTGACTCAAGAACATGTCAGGAATGAAATAATTAATACTGAGGCAGAGACACTTTAGATAGGAACATTTAATCAAACAAATAGCACACAAATGTTTCATACTAATGACCATTTTGTCTGATCCTAAATCAACACTATATATTTAAATATCACTAAATTTCTTTAAAAATTAAAATTTTAGTGACTGTTTAGCAGGGATACGTCAACCAAAATAAACTTCTTGTTCTAGTGGCTGTAAAAGACATTAACATCCCTGTGTTAGAATCCAGCAACCACCATATACCACCTAACAGACTACCATACCACATCTGTTCACCATTCACCCCCAGCTCCATACACTCATCTGAAGACCAACTCTCCCCAGTCATGGCTTCATAAGGTCAGAAAGCAATCTGAGACCTCACTTCATACCAACTGAGCCCCTTCATACCAGAACCCACAATCCACACTTCAGCTCCACTCTTCTCACATTCAGATGCGTCCAGGCTCTGTATGAAACGAAAGTTTTGATCCAGCGTTCAGTTCATCGGCAGGGTCTCTCACGTGATCTGCAAAATCTCTCCAGGCCGGACTTCTCTTATTAGAGGAGGAAATGTCTCTGCGGGACTCCTCTGTACTCAGCAGGTTCTGATCCGCAAGAGACTGAGGTCTAAGCCAGAGCTGAACACTTTCCATCTGTTTTTATCACTTTATCAGAGCTGCTCTGCTTAAGGGCATTACTATTGCAAACATCTCTTTTCCTTACATTCTTTCTACACAATTTATAAGACAGAAGGTATATTACACGTCAGTGCAGATTTTTTTTTTTTATGTCTAACAGATTTCTTATTTTGAGTCAAACACTAAAGCAAATGCTAATGCTTTGAACTTGTTTCCATTTGGTGGAAGATGCCAAACCTTCAATCATGGCTTCCCTGTAGAGAGAAATGTCAAAAACAACCAGTCCAGAGACAAACAAAAAGCACGGAAGGAGCTGTTACAGGGTTGCAACAAGTCAGAGACAGAATGAAAGAATGGAACAGAATGGAAAGAATTACAATACAGCATATTATCTCACCAAAGTAAAAGTGGGTGGGATTTCAGTTTACTCATGACTAGAAAAATGCTTGTAAATGTATATTATGAAACTACTATGAAGCGTTCAGTAAAAAAGATACCATGTCTGACTACTAATATCATACAAAATAGATCGAACTAAATAATAATCATAAAAGGCATCATATTTTGATAAAGTCTGATATTTGTCCTTATGCAGCAGTTTGATGTTTGGTAATGCATAACTTCTTTATGGCATTGTAACAACTTTGATATGTCATTCTAAATATACTACATTTACTCACACACCTACATAAGTGTTTAGTCTCTACACGCACAAAATAATAAATCTATGACAGATAGATACATAAACACAAGAGGGCAACAATTTACCAGGAATCTATTTAAACGCATGCTATGCCCAAACACATAACCGGCTACTAATTACTGATTCATTTCAGGCATTCTCTGAATCACCTTCTGTGTGTCTGTGCAGCCACATCCTCATCAGCACAGTACACTTGATTGGTAATGCTACCACATAGAATATCATCGTACATATAAATGTAATTGATTATTAGAAATAATATCCAGATTTCATGGAGATACTCCAAATTGTAATATCATGCACTGAACAGAATATCCGATCATTATTAGAACAGACTTTAAGAAACAGGTGTTTCTAATATATAGGGATGTCTTCATGGTCCACTACCGATTTAGATGATTCAGATCTGAGATTTTAGAGGTGAAACTGAGCACTGATGGGAGATGATTTGAGAGAGAGAGAGAGGAATAGGGAGAGTAATTGAGAGTGAGGGGGAAAAAAAGACTCACTTCTGAAGACATCCATGTAATAGATGCTGATTGTGCTTCGAAATCACTGGATTCTATGCCTGGATAATGAGAAGTACAACCAAGACAGGAAGAATGACCCAAAAATATGTATTATTACCATATTAAAAGCAGACATATTAAATTGTGAAATGGAAGGAAAAAAATCTCTCTCTCTGTCTTTCTCTCAGAGCTTGGGGAATATTAACATGAATCATAAACAGCAAGGGTTAATGTAGCACGTACATGAGATTTTTCTTAAACAAAGAGCAGCATTAAATCCTTTTATTATTTATTGATTTATTAATAATATTTATTTTCAGATCCTCATGAACTTATTCAGTCTCACGCAAATAGCAACAATAGAGACATGTGTTTAAATGAGACACAGAGTTTCTATCAATGTTCAGTCCAGAACACCAAGCTCTCAGTCATACTGTATGAGAAGGGTACTGGCCAGTCTCTTCACTTTCATGCTTGAAAATAAGAAATTTGTTGCCATAAAAGTGGCTTGTACAGCGTTTTTTTTTTTTTTCCTTTAAAGTCATTGCTTCATGTCTTTCATATCCTGACAAACATGTCCTTTATTTCACAAAATGTTGACAAAAATTTTTTGGTAACAAGCTTATGACTGACTATTTACATTTCCTGCCTATTTGGGAAACAAAATGTTGTCCCCCTTTTTTTTTCACCATGTGAATACATTTATTTTGCAATCAGGTAAAAGAATAAATCTAAGTCATTCTTAAACAGATTGCCAAATGGTGTATGTGTAAGAACTGAATTGCATTGCTTAGGTTTTGTGCTTGGCACCTATATTTACTGCACATTTGTTTAGTTACATAGCACTTAAATACTTTACACTTCTATAGCACTCCAAAACATACATTTATTACTCTTTTATTCCACACATCATGTTTCCACACATCATGATGTTTTCCACACATCAACAGTAAAGCTTAGTGTCTACAAAGATGATACACTCCAAATTTATTTAAGTATGTTCTAATAAAATAGTCAAAAATAAATGAACTAAAAATGAACATTTCTCCGAATCCAATTCCACCCATGAGTGTCTTTCAGGTGAAAATTCACCAAAACATTGCATAATGTATGCATTTCTCTGAAATTACTTTGGTGGGAAGCAGATTGATCTGCTTTTACTGTTTGACATGAACAACACCTAGGACAGCTTTGAGCGTGCACTGTTTAGATAAAGCATGTGTGTGGTGAGAAGTGATTGGATGAGTCCATTATTGCACCATCTCGCTAGAATCCTGCATGAGCACCCTCATAAGACAAATACTTCATTTGCTTCAATACTGCATTGAAATGAGATTAGAGCGTAGAGAAGGCAGGTACATACAGTTTGATCTTATATGTATTTGCCTTGCTTTGGCAAGTATCGTATAGAAAGAAATACATAAATAACATATTTATGTTGTCCATGTGTGTCTGATTAGTGATTTAAAGTCTGCACATGAGATGAGTAGTCTCTTTTTTTTTAAAGGGTTCAAGATTTGCTCTGTACCTTTCCATGAGCAACATATGACGTATACACTAACAATCTGATAGCAGAAAACGGAGACTGAGAAACAGCTTGATATGACTTCTTGTGCTGATGACACACAAAGTTTCACCCTGTTTTCCATTCTTTTAAACCATGTGCATAGACATCTGAGAGGTGGAGCCATACTGGCGACCATCACAAGCTGTGGACACCTGCTGGCTACTACTGGGATTTCCTATCATGTGCATGCTGTCCATGCTGCCGCCGGATAGGTACTGACGCTCGGCAAAGGCCCCGGCAGAAGAGGATGAGCACAGCAGGCTGGCCTGAGATTTCTCTGAGTTGGTGGCCAAGCGTGGGGAAGGTGGGAAGTTGTATCCATAAAGGTTGTAGGGATTGTGCAAGGAAAAGGCATTATATGAGCCCTGCTGCATGTGGTGATGACTCCCGGTAAACATGTGAGTCGAGGACGGGGAAGTCCCTGGAGAATTGGATGAGCCAGAGGGTGTACCTGCCCCTGCCTGCATCACATACTGAAGCTGGGAGGTGGGAAAAGATGACAACTGACTTCCATAAGCATCCATTTTGCCACTGTTGCCGCTACCATTACTGCTGGTGGGCAATGAGGTGTGAGTGCCGCCCTGCATTCCTGCTGCAATTAAAGAGGAAGTCCTTTGGGGCAGGAAAGAGTCTGAAGGCTGAGTGGAGGCCATGCTGCCCCCTGCTGACTGGAGGCGACCGTAGGATCCTTCTGCCAGTCCCCCATAGCTCTGCAGGGTTGGCATATTGCTTCGGGCACAGGCAGGATACTCAGACAGCCCCAGGTTACACAGTTGGCTTTCCCTGCAGCCCACATTGAAAGTGTTGGGAGCAAGATGGAAGGTGGGAGGAGAGCAAGAGGGAGAAAGAAGGTGAGTTGCACTTGAAGGAGATGGTGTACCTGTGCTCGAGGTAGTTGGAGAAGTGCCAGTGCTGCCCCCTGAAACGAACAGTTAAACAGATTTAAGGAATTTTAAAAGGAAGACCATACTGGCTCACTTTAATAAGACCAGACAACTGGACATGTGTAGAATAAAATTGATAAAGTGTCTACTAAGTTTCTATTGCCACTCAGCTTTCAGAATGACCTGGATGATTGGAAATCTCCAAAAACAAGTTCATATATAGATACAAAAATAACATGGAATACAAAGACATATTGTATATTCATTATATAAAAAGCACTTAAATATATACACAAAAACAGTGAAATAGTAAGACAGGGCCAGTTCTAAAAACAGTATCACTAGCCAACAATCATACTGAGAGTGATCTCCCGTTTCAGTCCAGGAACAACGTGCAGTCACAGAGGCTCCTAAGGACAAGCAATGCATCCTAAACCTCCTTGTGGAACAAGAGAGCCCTGTTCAAGTTTGGCAACAAGTGCCACTTGGAGGCATATAATGGATAGTATCTCTCCAGAGCAATAATCAGCAAAATCCCCGCACTCATAAATAGTGACAAATTCTCTTTAAGGTTCAGCTAGTATCTAAAAGCTGAAATTATCTCAGAAATAAAGTGAGGTGAATGCCGTCATGTGAAATGTGGCATATACATAAATATATATAGTCACAAGAGATCTTGCCTTCCTTTCCATCATACAAAAAGCATCATTCATAACATAGGAGGGAAAAGACACTTGGCAGATGCGAAGGATATATATATCAAAGTCTTGGAACTGAATGATAGCTGTGGGATATCTATAATCACATATTTCTTTATTAATGAGAATCTGGCCAGTGGTCATTTCATTGTTTCAGAATTTTGACTGAGCACATGGTAAGGAAGGAAAATATCGTGCAGTCAGTCCAAAACAATTCAGGACTCTGAGTCTTGGCTAAGGTTTGGGCCAGCTCCATATGCCTTCGATAATACAGCTGAGCTCCACTCTGCATGGTACTGTTCTGCTGGCTGAGAGAGAGAGGAGATCTTAGGGTGATGTCATGTTTTTCCCGCTATTGTCGGGCAGGGGTGAGAGGGCCTTCAGTGGTGCTGAGGGAATAAGCTGATTACTCAGAGAGAGTTGGCTGCACTGCTGGAGAGATGAAATTCTGAGGAGGAAGAACGTCTGCACAGAGTACCAAAAGTTCATCAGCGGTGTGGGACTTTAATTAACATTTAATCTATTAGGGTTCCTGATGCTAAACAGATGTCTGTTCATGATAAGTATTGGCTTTAAGTCACTGTTACAGTTCGAGACCGGAGATTTTGCTGCAACTTTTGACTTTCCAGGCCATTGATGTTAGCCCTGCGTATTAAAAAAAAAGTTTTTTTTTTATTATATATTTTAATGTTACAGCTTCACTGGACATAGGTAACTACAATTTGTTAGTTGCATGACAGTTTTTTTTTTTAGTAAATAAACAGGTTTATGAATCTGTTATCCGGTTCATCACTAAGCTCAAGATGCTCATCTTTTTCTTGTATAGTGCTTATATTGTGGTGATACAAGGTAGGGTGCAAATTACATGTATTTCATATCATTTTGCCATTCTAACCACACACCTTGCTGTTTCTGCATATTGGTGAAATCCTCAAATGTAAGGGTTCTCACAGGTGGTCTCCAAAAGGCATATGTTTCCATGATCGCCTCCAGACCTGTTCTATGGAAAAGAACGGAAAAAGGGTCAAGCCCAGTAGTGAGGGCACAAGGATGACGGCAATAAAGAAGCAATGAATGAATTATAAAGGTTTGAGACAGAAATTTCAAAAATAGAGTGTCAAATCATTTGCCTGGGAAAGAGAGAACAAATGCAATGAGAAGTCGAGAGAGAGAGAGAGAGAGAGAGAAGAAAAGAGAGAGAGTTGAGGGAAACCAAAGCCTGTAAAAAGCAGCAAGTTTTTACTATGCACATAAATCTGGGTGATGTTTCATCTCAGCCTTATACACGAATCTCCTTCCTGTGTGATTTACTCCTCTGTACTGGGAGAGACAGCTCAGCCTCGGGCTCAGCTCAGACTGTACAACACAGCTTACTTTAGGGGCTGAAAGTCTCCACTTACTCTTGCTCATTAGGCACACACACTAATAATACAGATTTTGGACAGAACTGCACTCCATCACAGAGTAATCCTTCAAAACCAATGGGTCAGAATGAATATAAATAAATCACTAAATGTACAGTTAAGTATACCAGCCTGGTGTAACATAATGATGGTACAGACTGTAAATTTTTGCAAATATATTGATTTAATAACAGATGCTAGACAAATGCATTAAGTTTGAGCCAATATTATAAGCCGTTCTGTAGTATTCATAATAGTCATTGAATAAATGGAACTGTGGTTACTTAGTGGTGAATATTCAGCTTTATTACCCAAACAGAGTAATATTTTTCAAACCATAATCTGAGTTGAATAACGATAGATGTGTGAGTAATTATTTTTTTCTATCTATAAATATCGTACCCTCAAATAATGTTTTCATCTGTATTTTTGCTGCAATGAACATGCTAGTTCATAAATCAGGCCTTCTATTGTTTGAAAAATGAAAAAAAGATGTCTCAAATATCTGTGCTGATAATTCTCTCCAGATGGCAGCAAGCTTTCATGTGCCGAGGGTCTGTTCCAGCCTTTCTCTTGTTGTATGTTAATTCAGACTCACATCTTATACTGATGAAGAGCACCAATGAGCAAAGTGAAAAGTATTGTGTTGAAGATGGAACAATAAAGAGACTGAGGACAGATTGACTAAGGATAAAGCACATACAGAGATGGATAAAGGGATCGGAAAAAATTCTTCACCCCTGGATACCTTTATTACAGATCAACAAGGATTTATTGGAAGGGCTAGCAGCAGGTGATTTTATTTATTTATTTTATTTATTTATTTATTTATTTATATATTTGTGTGTATATTTATTTATTTATTTATTTGTGTGTTTGTGTATTTGTTTATTTGTTTAGCGGGGGGGGGGGGGAGTGTCATATAACAGATCGAAATGTACTGCCAGAGAATTGTTTTCATATTCCAGGCAACATTTGAGAATTTGAGAAAGATGTTTGTTTGGTCACGCAGTTGAGTTTACAGTGGAAGGATTGGTTACATCAGTGCTCATGAAAATTTACCTGTTTCTCCCCGAGTCCCGGAAACCTTTAGCAAATGGGTTGCGGTCAATTTTTAGTCTGGTAATCTGCAAGTCAAGAAAGGGGAAATAATAATAAAAGGAATATTAAGTATCAAATAATAATTAATCGTCTTTCACACAAGACTTTAATTTCTTGTAAACTTTCGCTTAAACTCTAAGGTGTGGCACTGTGATACAGACCTGCTGGTTTTGATAAGCGGTGACTGTAGTGAAAACAGTCTCAGGGAAGCTGAAAGTCTTTACTCCCTCCCCAGTGGGTACTGGCTTAGTAGGAGACAGCTCACTACTGAAGTCCTTCCGGATCACATGGACACGTGGTTGGTACTTGTGCATGGAGTGCAGGATGATCTGAAGGAAGAAGAAGCACGTTTATTTGTGGTATTTGGCTACTTCATTCACTTATTTATGCACATGTAATGCCCATGTAATGCCCATGTAATGCAAAAATTTAGAGCTGGGAGTGTACCACCACTGTGCTGAATCAGAGCTACAAATAAAGCCTCTTCTCCAGTCGTGGTTTGGCTTTCATTAATTCATTAATCTCAGGGTCAACCTGACTCCCCTGGGCCACAGAGGTCAAAATAAAGAGAACAGGGAATTGCAAAACAGCTTTGAGACAGCAAAAGTGGAATATTCATATGTCTTATCTTCTTGACCTTATATAACTGGAGGGCCCAGGAGAGCTCAACTGTAACTGCAAACACGACCTAAAACCAACCTCAACTTCAAAAACATTAACTTTTTAGGGGACCATTTGTGTACAAGACATGATGCTTCAAAAAAGAAAACCATTAAAATGAACAAACGAATTGAATTTAATAAATTGAATTGATTATGATATGCAGGGACAGTCCAGTCATGTTAAGGCATAACCAATATCATAACCAGTAAATTACCAAAATAACATTAGCTGTTTGGAAACAGAATTCAGGGTGTTAACACTATTGTGAAAATATAGTTCCATGTGTCCATTCTACACATTTAAAAAATTACATATAATATAAATGCACTTTTCAATATGTGGATGATTAATGTGAGCATGAGGGAGAAAATGGAATGTATCAAAAGGGTTGAATTGTCCATCATAGCAAGACATCTAACACAGGACGTTCCACTGTTAACTTCCACTCTGGCTCCAGGCAAACAAAAAATACAAGTCTCTTTTTATAAGGCTGTGGTAAAAGAAAAAAGTTCCGTCTCCATTTTCCAGTAAAACACCAGCACACTGTAGTTCTTAACACCCATATGTTATTACATTTGTCAGAATGGTAGACTGATAGCATCACTGATTCAAACAAAAACATCTCCTCGTGCACAGACCATGCCAGCAAAGCACTACTTGCCATAAACTTGGCATAAAATGGCCATTTTGAGCACAAAGACTCTACATCTAAAACGTGAATAAGAGATGTCTGCTTAGAAATTGAAAAAAAAAGTATCTTTTTGGTATCAAAGCTGTTCCTATTCAGCAATAGTTTAAGTATTCAGAATCAAAAGTTTAACATTTTATAAAGGAAAACAAAAAAAGCTCATTAGGCATTGCTTTGACTGTGTTACTCATAACCATGACGTCACCGCAAAAAAACCTAAACGTTAGAGTTTTTTTAAAACTCTGTTAATGAAACCTTCTCTGTGCACTCTGACTGAACGGCACGGGAGAATATAGAATAATATCAAACAGTTAATTAATAAAAAAGATTCACAGGTCTTACTTCACATCAGAATAAAATTTGAATATTTTCCTGCACAATACAGCATGTAGAGTATGTATCCCATTTGTTGCTAGTCACTGTTCACTTTTGAAATGTAGGAATTATTGATCAAGTTTTGATCTGGGAATAAGCTACAAAACATTTTATAATACAGGCTACACATGCCAGGCAATAATGTCTTCTAGCCTAGGACTACGGTTAATCGAAATTTTGGTCACTACACACATACATGATAAAGCAATCATAATATTGAATAAGACAACTAATTTCATCCCAAATGATGGAAAACTGTAATAAGCTGTACTTACATGCCCTTGGTCATCTAGCTCATTGTTGGTGAGTTTCAGTTTGTCAAAGCTGACCACCTGTCTCATCCATGTGTCTCCAGAGGCCAATGAATCTGGGTGGATATACACACGCGGGGGTACAGGAGAGTCTGCATTTCCAGCCACCATCCACTTTGAGCTGTGATAAACATACCTGCAAATACAATGGCGTGATATGAGACACCATAATTTGATTGTTTTACATATTCAATACTTTGGAATTGGTGATCTAATAACCATAACAACAATATCATATATTATAATCAATTTGGCCTAAAAATAAAAACATAAAACATATATACTTCCAACAATTTACTATCTCAAACTTTTTAAAATATCATAGCTTTGGATCTAATTCCACTCTCTCTATTTAGTTGGTCATGAGTTTTTTTCTTAACACTGCTGACAATTTAGTTTTATACACTGCTGTCTAATGCACAGCTGGTTGTCTTTAGTTCTGGTTTTTCTGGTAATTCTGAATGTATTTAGCTGCAGCATCCATGCCAAAGTTATCAGTCAACCCTAAAACATGGATATAAGACTCATACCCAATTGTTATTGCTTGGCATCATTAAACATCATCTGTGGCATCCTTTCATCCATTTCATTGCAGGCTTCAGCAAACACACACACACACACACATATGGGCATGAACACACAAATACTTCATACATCCTGAGTGCCTGAGTGCAACCACATGAGAAATGATATGCATGGATACCTGGGTACATGAACATAGGAAATGGAACACTAAAGAATACTGATACAAACACAGAAAAGAACAATACTCACACACACACACACACGCGCGCGCACACGCACACACACATAAAATACCAGCCGTTTCTGTAATTTCCTGTTTGGAGTCCTGTTTAGGGTTATGCTCTGTGTAGCAGGGAAAGTGTTAAAGAAGAGAGAAACCTTAGCCTCAAACAGAACTGGAAATTTGATTAGTCTTCTTTCATCTCACATAAATCTACCATCTGGCACCAACACAATCAATAAAGATCAGACTTTATGTGACACCCTTTGGAAAGTTGTGAGGACATATTCATATTTAAATAGAAACTCCATATGGAGTCACATATAAACAACAATAAAAGGAAATAAAATAGCCAGCTCTCTTGCATTATCATAAAGTTTAAAAACTAGTCACACACACATATACATCAGGGGCAAGTTACAAAACAGAGAATTTTAGGGGGGAAAAGCATACAGGACGTTTCTCACTATACAGTAAAAGAGAACACAAATGTTCGTGTATGCTATACAGAAATGTAAATGGTTATTTTCTGTTGTTTTTGTTTAGCTGTTGGCCACATAAAGGGGAAAAAATTAAATTAAATAATACACAAAGGAAGACTTAACAAATCTAGTTTAACCTCAACCTTCCTTAGAAAAGGCAGTGTGCCTAAGTAAAGTGTGCAAAGTCCAATAAAGGCTGTTTCCAGACTCCAGACCTCGAGATGGATAAAGCATTCCAGTGACAGATTTGTGCTCTATTTGCAAAGCCTTGTGGTAAATTCCGCAGCCAGAAAGAAAATCCCATTTAATTTTACAAGATCTTTTGACTTCAAAATCCTCCATGATATCTAAAGACCCGAAATGTCTCTCTTTAAGGTCTTTGAATAACTTTGAAGAAAAATAACTGTCAAAGACCCCATGAATCAAATGACATGTTTGTTATTTCCTCAGGAAGCCATTAGATAGTAAGATACTATTTTTTTGTACTATGGCATCACACACATTTATTTATGTAACACCATTTGTATTAATTCAGATATTCATGTGTGACACACATTTAATACTAAAGCACATTTAATATTTTCTATTGTTTCTTTAAAATAACTTGAAATAATTTGAAATAATATCAGTGGAACTTTAATAAAGGCATCCCATCTCCTCTCAATTATATTTGGCACGAGACTATAAAACCAGAAATGAAATGTAGATATTTTTATACTAGTGCAAGGGCCTTGAAATAAAGGGCTGGATTTCAACATTTTGGGCTAAAAATCTTTTGTTTAATGTTATAAATGACTAATTCTTCTCTCTTTTTCTCCCAAGACATTCACAGTGGTTTCAGATTTTCCAGATGTGAATCCAGTGTACCACATGAAGTTGTTCCTACAATACACCCATGGATTATAATGACCTTGGTCGAAAAAGTAATGTAAAAAGAAATGTAATGATTATGTCATGTTAATTTTCTCCATGACCTCCACTAAAACCAGAAGACTATGTAAATCAGTCAAACCAAATGAATGGTTTCATTGCTATACATCATCTCTTTATTAGCCTACCTATATATATTGGCCTTCACATGCCCCTACAGGTAAAATTGGACTTAGATCTAGGGGACTAAAAACCCAAGTCCAAGAACCCAACCCCATCCAAGAGCCCAAATCATCTGATCCAACCACACTCTATGTATGTATGTATACATACATACATACATACGTTCACATACACATATTCTATTATTATTATTATTATTATTATTATTATTACCAGAAATAGAACTTTAGCTAAAATAGACAAGAAAGTGAACCAAATTTTAACCATATCAGGATCAGGTTAAAATAAAAAAGGCACATACTCCAAGAAACACACCTGTATCTCTTGTTGTCCACAGGTACTATGTCCATGGCTATATAATACTGCTGATGTGGATCCAGTCCCACAATTTTAACTCTCATGGCAGGAAACATTCTCCTGTAACACACCAAAATAAGTATCAATGGAAATCTCAGAAGTAAATTTTTCAAATGTCATAGACTTTTTGTCCCTATAGATGAGCCTTGGGTGCTCATCCAGCCTTGGGTATAATATATATAAATTCAGTGTTAATGTTATGTAATGTTAATGTTATAGTTCCGTGTGTGTGTGTGTGTGTGTGTGTGTGCGTGAGTATGAACAAATAAATAAAAGTAACTTGGATTGCAACACAGATATTACAAAATATGATTGAGCTGAACATTTGACAGTAATAAACACAGAGAGAGTAGTTGTGTCACACGATGTTAGCTGGCAGCCATCGCCGCAATTAATCAGAAATGTGGGTTAAATTGCTGCAAACACGGAAAGTGAGTTGAGCAGAGAAACTGAAAGCGAAGCAGCGCCGTACTTTACATTTCAAAGCTGCGCCTTTTCTTTTCATTTAAACGCCATAAATCTCGATGCTATAATGAGAAAAAATATAATGCTGGTTTTCCACCCTGTACACACTGACACACCGACGCACACAGCTCCTCCTGGAGTTAGACTGAAACAGGTTGCTTGAATGCATGTCCGCATATATTAGGCTACAAATTAGAAACAAACTGGGCATGAAGATCATTACACCCAAAATGTAGCTTACTCTCAGAAATAAGGCCAGCAAACTGCATTTCATCATCAAGAGCACATGTTGCAGAGATTTTTATCTGGAGACCTTTACAAATAATTTTAGATACATAACTAGGTGTTAAGCAGTACTACTGTAAAAGCCAATGAATAAAAGTCACACCACATGCACTTTCCCAGGTAAAAACTGTCATACTAAATAAACATAATAAAAGTACGATACGTGTCCCTTGGTTGTCCAAACCCAGTGACAAGGGGGTGGTACAGGTTTGTATATTTAAACACTCAGAATGCTGGACAAAAGGTTATATATTTTTACTAAGACAGATTAATATTCTTATTACTTCGTTCATGTGTTTCGTTAAGCGATGCACTAGCAATACTGCTCAATTACACTTAGAAATTATAATCTAATTCTAATCTAATCAAATCTAATTACGGTAAATGTGGTTGATTATTTTAGCGGAATGGACGAGTTAACATGAAATAGGCAATAAACTATTTGTCAGTTTTATTGTTCAGTATTTTAAATTACCACAAGTGTGTGGTACAAAATCAAAATAAGTATATTTTACCTTGAAATCATTATCGGGTGTTTGAATATTTCTTTAACTGCGATCAAAGGGCGCAGGTCCCAGCATGCTGCATAGCCTGCGTTTATAAAACCAAATGTTTTTTGGTGTTAAACAACGCATTGGATTTGTCTAATTAATCAGACATGTTTTCATTCTGTTTGTCCGATGAAGACGGTTACAACTTCTAACAGTCGAATGCGCATGATCAGTCTAATGCCGTCGACGCAAAGCAGACCAGAGGAGTGCTACTGTGCGTCCAAAAGTCTAGGTAAGTATATAGGAGAAATAACCATTTTAGAAACATTCCTCCAAAATGAATACACTAAAAAATTATTTCATCATTAGTGGATGCGATTACACTGTATATGTTTTACAAAAAGCAATTGTGTAGCGGATGTTTTGTCATTAAAAACGGTCTTAATTTCCTGTGTATGGAGACTTATGGACACCCTAGTCACCGGAACAAACCAGGCGAGGTTAGGCTACATGCTCACTTTGAGCTGGTGCCACGGCTCGAAAGAGCAAGAAAACTAAAAACATATTTGCGGGATATTAATTAAAAGCAGTTCTCGTTGCAGTGTTTCTCTGTGGGATGGGTTTAGACAGCACAGGCGCATGATGAGAGGACGGCTCTCGCGTGTCCGGAGCCCTCGGCCCCCATATGTAACCCATTAGCACCCCGAAAAAAATATTACGGCATCGAATTCGTCCCCTTGCGAAATGACGGTGTGTGTGTGTGTGTGTGTAGTTGTAAGCGCGAGTGACTGATCTTCGCGCGTTTATGCCACCCTGCTGTGGCGAAGAAATATGTCTTTAATAATACAAAGTATAATTGATGACCTTCACAAAGGACTATTTTGGGGTGGGTGAGCTTTTAGTCTCCCTTGCTAAAACAATATTGTAATCTAAATTACTTAATCACATATTCCGTTGATGTACTGTACCTTCCCGCCTTGGTGATGATCATTTCCGTGCCGATGTCGTGGAAGCGCTTCCACAGGTCCGCGCACTGCAGCTCCACCTGGATCTCATCCATGGAGGCGGTGGGGTTTAGATCCGCGGGACTCCCGAGCGAGCACGACGATCTCTCCGCCAGCACCTCGCCGTCCGAGCCTGGACTGGCCTCGCAGTCTGCCAACGGTACCACAACAACATATAAAGCATGAGTAGGCCTATCAAAGTTAAAGGTGAAGAGCATGGCTTCAGGAAAAGACAGTGACCGACCACCAATAAGAATACATGTAATTGTATGTGGTAGAATGCTATTTTACATTTACACGCTAAATGCGCATCATCTTCCTGTGGTGTCTAAATATATATATTTTATGTATGTAATGTAAAGTATGAGCTCAATGTATAAGAGTTAAAGACAACTAAAAGTAGGCAGATAAATAATAAAAATAAGAGTGGATACACTATACTTCGTGTTTTATGATGATACATAATCTTCAATCTCAATGTCGACTATATTTATGATTCGCCGGTTGAAATACAAAGGTAATAAGATGTGTAAAAAATAAAAAATAAAAACGAATTATGGGCTAAATAGTATAAAGAGTGTGACCGAAGGTGGCTTTATTTAGTCTATATCCTATATCCTAAACTATTGAATAACCTCTATTTTAAATGCATATATGACAAATCACAAATATAGCAATGATGCAATCAAGTGCGTTAAAAATAGGCCTGCTATATTTAAAATGTTTTATATAAAGAAATCATAGTTGACAGGTGATAGATCTGATATTTACCATATTGATTAGGGTATATTTATTGTATTCCAGTATACAGTTATTCAATGTTTATGTTTAGAATTAGCAATAAATGCATAGATAGATAGATAGATAGATACACTGTTAGCCCGGATTTAGTTTCTACTTAAATATTAAAGTATTATATACTAAAAAAAAAAAGTTTGATGATATCACTTCATAATTTTAAGTATATTCTACTAATTTGTTGGCATAGTCCAATGCGCAAATAATTTGAAGTACAATAAGCTTAAATTGAAAAGTTATTGAACAGACCACACCTTTTCAGGGCGGAGTCACCTGTTTGAGAGAGAGAAAGCGGGAGAGAGAAAGAGAGAGCGCGCGCACCACCAGTAGCCACGCATGCGCACATACGTGCAATATACATGTGCACTTAACAATGAGCAGTTGCTCAAGGTATCAGTGTGTATTTTCCTTATTTCAACAGTCTATATTGCAGCCTGCTCTTACACAGACATATAATACAAAACAAAAACAGTCCAAAAC
>JAQMYL010000035.1:12164387-12186688 GCA_030014365.1 Clarias pachynema
TATTAATTGTGCAAAGAAGTTAACTTGGCAAAACATGTCGAGTTAAATCGATTTTGAATTGAGTGTAATGTACTTAAAATTTTCAGTTAAATGAACTTAGGTTTTCACTACAAATTACTTGTTTTTTTAAGGCAACCGGTTTCCTCAAATTTTTTAAGTAAACTCAACTTATCCGGGTTTACAGTGTAGATAGATAGATAGATAGATAGATAGATAGATAGATAGATAGATATGCTCTATGGGAAACAGACCATATCAGGTAATAGTGAAGACGGTGTGTAGAAGAGCAGAATTTCACTATACTGGCTTGTTATTTGGGCGTTTTTATTACTAAAGACACCAGCACAGAGACTATTCACACGAGTGAGATTGCTTTGGCAGCACTCGCAATGCAAATAAGGTATAACACGGACGCAGAGCTGCAGAGAGACATGGACACTGGCCAGAAACACTGGCTTTATAACTCACCCTGCACACACGAGACAGGCTAAAACCCCATGGCCGCGGCCTTGACTTAGAGGGAAACATTTTATTGCCTTTCTGAAACCATTTTTCTTATCAGCGTCTTGATGTCTCTCTCTTTCACACGACTGTCCGTGAATGTCCACGAGTACCAGAGCTCTCACCTCCAGCCAAACTAATCATATGGTACCGTTTCACTGCTGCTGTCATCAGCTCCTCGTTTCCTTAACACGAGCTCGCTTGTCTCAATATCATCGGTCAAACTCCACACCAGAAACAGTATCACACTGTTATAGATCACTAGATCTATAGACCAATAAGACAAACTTGAAAAAACACTGTAAATGTGTTTTAAGTAAGAGTTTATTGAGATCTGCTTAACTGTTCTCGAAGGTTAATTATTTTTAATATACCCGCAGAACTTCTCGATCATAAATAACATTCTGAATAGTCACTGAGACAAAAATAGCCTACGTAGCATAATGTTACTATTCAAATAAGAATTGTATATTTTACTTAAAATTCAATTTTCAGCAAGGAATAATTCCTTGGTATGAAATCGAGCTGAAGCCGTAAACTGAACTTGAAGAAAGACTTTAACTTGGGTATGAGGCCACTCAGTAAGCATGAAATGTTAGAGTAACCCAATGCAGCAAGAACAGAAGCACCTGTTTCCGTTGGATTTAATTCAATCCCACGTGAAAGGAGGCAATAAAGATAAAGATTAAAACTCCTTTTTAGGCACACACATCTGTCGTCCTTTGTTTTAAGCTTCTCTCAGTAAGATTCGAAAAAGCAGTATGGAGATTAGATCATTTATGGATAAAACTGAGGGACTCAATATCTGATGGTCACACCATGTCACTGAAGGAGCGCAAACATATGTTTTTTTGTCAGACTGACTTATATACTGTATTTAGTAAATCTAAAGGAAAAACAGGTTATGTCCCTAAGAGCCCTTATTCGTATACTTACTTTAATAAAAATAAAAAAAAAATTTATTTTATAAAGTGCAAACACAATTTGGACTCGAAATAAAAGGTGTTGATAAAAAAAAAAATGCATATACACCTGCCATAGAGAAGATTTCCAAACTTGGAAAAAGCTTGTGTGTGCATTAAAAATATATTTTTATAGCATATTGACAAGAAAATGGATTATACGTTGATTATAAAACGCGTGTGTTTTTCTGCGTCCCTATGCGCAGCGGAATAAGGATATTTAATCTAAAATTATTTGATAAAAAGTCATTGATGTAAAATGCGTAACAAACAAGCAGAATTTGAAATTTCAAAGAAGATCAGGGAATTTAATGGACAGCAAAATCCTAATGACTTAAGAGGAAAACGAAAATCCGTTACAAGACAATTTTATTAAAATAAATAAATAGATAAATAAATATCAAATACAAACCTGTTAAATTTTTTAAGAGTGTAGTGTAATCTTAAATCACATTTTTACTGTTTTTTTTTACTTGTATTTTTAACGCACCTACAAGACACTCAAAAGAACCGTAATAATTAGACAAAGCAGATTATACACTTTGTGTGTGTGTGTGTGTGTGTGTGTGTGTGTGATTTAAAATGAAACGATAGAAAATACGATGCCGTAGGATTGCCTATATGTTGTGTATGAATAGTGTAAAGGGAATTATACACACCACTGGGTACACAAGACTTTTACTGTGGAATCCTATCAGCTTAACATTCAATAAATGTGTTTATACTTTTAGTGTGAGAGCTGATCCTGATTTCCGCGTGCGCTCTGCCTGTTGAATTGTTTGTCCAGGGCACACACAACCACACAAGGCCCCAAACTACCTGTTTAATATTTATCAGCTACATCAGATCATCTCCTTACGATCATTTAGGGGACACAGGTGAATATATTGTCCACTTTAAACTACGGGGGTAATGCAAAAAAAAGTTTCTTCTGAGTTTCCTTAAGCTTCATGATCTCTCAGGCTTTAAACACGGAAAATGTCCAAATATCCGTAAAACAATAAATACAACATAATAATAAATCGAATACATACAGCATGTTGTAATACGTTAAATATTATTAGGAGTATATATAATCCATCAAACCGCTTCCATTTGCAGTTATGATGACCAAACGTGAAATGAAGAGGCCGTGTTTGGGAGAACCTTTAAAAAAATCAGATTTGTTGGTTCGGCATCAATTTAAGGTTATAACGATCTGAAATATAATCGTTTATATTACGGAATATTATATCTACGGAACACACTGGATCATCGTCATGCCAGTTGCGTAATCAACATGTTGATTATTTGTAAGTTGTCTAAGTAGTCAGGAGAAAGTAGCCTGACCTTTCTGTGTTAGAAACGACAAGAACGTAATTTGTCCTTGTTCTCAGTTGACCAGAAGCCTACATGTTCATCCTTTTAAAATAATTGATAGAAATTACTATTCGCAAAACAGCCTACTAAATCAATGCTCTCTAAATTTATATATATTTAATAATAGACCTTCAATTATATATATTATTGGAGATGTGTGTTAGTCCACATCACTGGCGAGGCTTTTCAAGTGGTGACTGGTCGTGCGGGTGACAAACCTATCTGTTCAGTCCAAAAACAGGCCTACAAACAGACACACACACACACACACCTGCTGTCGAACTCCCTCACTTGGGTAGACAACTAAGACGCACATCTACATTGGACTATTGCTGACCACAGAAGCTCACTCTCGCGGTCACCGCAAGTGGCGGAAATGAAAAACTTGTTGCAGCCTATATGGTAGGGGCTATAGAGATAAAAACGGGTATTTCTTACAAAATTCAAACAAAACAGTAACAGAAAAGCATAATTTAGTAATGAGGGCCCTTTAGCGTTAACTGGGGCATGAAATAAATTATCTGACTTCCATTCTAAGGAGGAAACCCTGTCATGGGCTTTAACAATAACTATTCTGAAGACATTCGGCTAATGCAGTTGATACTAAAATATGTTCTCTCTCTCTCTCACACACACACACACACACACACACACACACACACACACACACACACACACACATTTAAATTAATATTTTATATGTGCAATAACTAAATCAGGCATTTTGTTTATTGCAGCTATTGTATAAATTTTCGAATTCCATTATATTTATTTATTTTTGTTTATGATGTTGGATTTGTTTCTCTTATTTCGTTAATTACTGTACACAGGGATGTGTTCATGTCAAATGTTGATGTCAAACTAGTATTTTGACTGTTAATACAATTTATTATAATTTATTGTAATTGTAAAAATTGAAATTGAAATTCCTAGTTCTATATTGTGTTTCTCATGCAGAACATATGACAATGAACACCGATGTTAGACAAGAAAACTATAGGGAGCGCTTGACAGTAGTACCACCGGCCATGGTGACGGCGTGATTGCACACTAACCCGGGTCGATATCCAGGCACTGACCGGCGTCTTCTGCGTCTCCGAGCTGTCCGTTGGTTGCGAGATTTTCCATAGAGAGCTCGAGAGCCTTCTCCTCCCAGCCTCGGAGCTTCCGCTTTTTGTTGGTGCCGATGAGGGCCTCCACTGAGAAGGCGTGCGCTCTGGAGCTCAGCGCGGCGGCCGAACGCCTCCTCTCGCTCATCTCTCCCTCGCCAAATCCAGCCGAGAGTGAAGCTTAACAACGCCTTCTGCAAGCACCGAGAACAGAGTAGGCGCACACACGCACGATGATTGTACAAGTTCAAAAAGTTCTCCAGTGACAAAAATAATCCAAATCCACATCTAGTGCGCACATGTAAAGATCCTGAACACGTGCTAGGTCATTCCTAAAATGCTGATCACCTCTCTCCAAGGTGTATTTGATCAATTATCTTCTGTGGCACCACTTTCTAGTCCTCTGCCTCTGTCTTTCTGTCTCCTCTCTGATTGATACTCGCTTCTGGAGAACTTTTTTTGAAGCGCCGAGAACAACCCTCTAACTCCCTGTAAAACTCTTTTCAGCCAATCACAAGCGCGGAAGCAGCATGAGCAAACACGTGCGGTCCAATGAGAAAGCAGGGCAAAATCACTTCGTCCTGGAGCAGGAGATTTCAGCTGGGCCATCGTTCATCACAAATCGTATAATAATGATCTTGCGCAAAAGTACGAAAAAACAAGAAGTGTCTTTAAAAATGCTACTGTCGATTATTCAAATACCAAGGGGAAAAATAATAATGCTGACAATCTGATAGGAATCTACTTCGCATAAATGACTTGCATATTCAAGTAATTTAATAACATTTCACGTTGCGCTGGAATTACCTTCTGCTAACCAGGGTATATTTCCTATATTATATTTTAAATATTTGTTAGTGGGAAACGATCAGCTTAAGCTTTATATTTATATATTAAAAATAATTGGGTTTATGATTGGTTTATCCATTGAAATTTTATTAGTTTAATATCAGTCTACTTACTGATCCAGTTCAGATCTACTTTTACGGATAGTTTCCTTCTGATTGTTACAATAATAAAAAAAAAAAAAAAAAAAGTTCTTTCTATTATCTTTGCGCATTAAATTGTGAATGTAAATCTGTTTAAGCGAGAAAACAAATGACAGTAAAAAAGGGCAAAGATTTATTGATTTTAAAAAGTAAAAGAAATGTAAATATTGAATTCCAATATATCTATTTGTTTTAAGTAATGGGAGTACAAAAATCAGTCTAAATAAACCAGTAGGCAAAAACATTCAACATGAAGTGTTCATAAAGTGCGTTTAGATGCCCACAAGACATTCAGTGATTACGAAGTGATTACCAGTCTTATATAGTTCTAAAATATAAACTAAAGGAGTTAGCAGAGTAGACACAAAACATCCTAAAAATGCTATTTGACTTTGATTAATTCGAGCAGCCATGTTGTTCATTTAAACAATGAAGTAAGCATTTCTTAAATAATTTATAAACCAAGCATATATGTTGAAACGGTGATTTTCTAAACAAAACCTGACTCTAGTTCCATAGCCTATATAAAACAAATTTGATGCGGTCAAATGCCCGTATTAGCTAGTCCTATTGGAAAACATGTGACTTCTAAAATGTTTTTTTTTTTTAAACATCGATTTAAAGCAATGCAAACCTGGTTTAATATAAAGAGAAGTAAAAACACGTGAAGATAATAATAATAATAATAATAATACATTTGTTTTATATAGACGAAAATGCTGAAGAATTTGATTACACTTACAAAAATGCTGTTTCAATCTATATTCTTAAAATAATCTTCGTTACACTGATTATATACAGCTTTCGTTCTGGTTAGAAATTGCAGGTTTATGGAGTGTTTCAAGAGAAACTTTTGCGCATTATGTTCTCTAACGCATTTGGCCAAAATTATTTTTTTTTGTATTTACCAACCAGTCGTGAGGCTGTACAGTGCAGACTGGGCTGAGACAGAACGACAGCTGCAACCCAACTCGCCAAAACTAGACAATCCTAAATCCAGGGGGGAAAAAACTCAAAACTATGATAAATATTAATTAACAAGGCAGTCTAATAAAAGCTATGTGTGTTTATGTTGCAGTGTTGAGTGCAGCTTTTACAGTGCCCCCTGTCGTGCCAGTCTGTTGGAGAACCAAATGCTCTGTGTGCGTGTATGTTTCTGGACACTACAGAAACACACAACTAAAGCACAGTGCTCTGGGCCGCACGGTTATTATTTTTTTTATTATTATTTTTTTTACAGAGTTCGTAAGTCCTTACCTGAACAAATCAAATAGAAGTCCCGATAAAGATGGGCTAAACCGAAGGATTATCATGCAATAAAACAAATTCGAGTTTAATCCCCGACTTCATAAGGAACAGTCCAACAGGCGCGCTAATATTATCAGGTAATAAACCAGCAAAAGGTGTGAGAAATGTGCACCCCATGATTTAACTGCCTTAGACTGGAAAATTCTAGACATTTCAAAAACAAAGCGATATGTTCTTTCTTCGTTTATAACACACGCAATAAAAATGTAAACTCACTTCCGAATATTAAATCATATTATATGGGCACATTTTATTGCATGAGTATAGTCGGATTCTTTTTAGTGAGACATGCTATTTTCAGGCACAGAAAGACATTTCTGTACGGCCCTTCACTACCTGCAAATGTCGTAGACTGTAATAAAGGGTTGTGGGGTGAATAGCTGTCTGCGCTTTGCGTCAAATCATTCCACTGGACACTGGAGCAGAGCAAAGGCTAATGGGTCGCCAAGTAAGATTTCCGCACCCCACCTGCACCGCTGCCCCCAAACACACACGCACATTTTTACACTTATTTATGGCTGCTATTTCATTTACAATTTCTCAGATATTATGGAAAATATATGGCACACGTAAGAATAACATTTACTTAGACTTTTTAAATGCGGGCTGCTTTTACGTTCTTTCCGCACAAATATGCACAGTGCTGATTTAAGGTACAAACTTCAGGTAACTTCCCTAACCACAAGGGGAAAATGAACCACAGGATGAGGACATTTTTTTCTGATTTACGATCTTTACTATTGTTAACGTTAGTACTTTAGACACATCATTTGCAACTGAGATTTACACTATGCCAATTGTTTTAAAAATGTTTGTTTATATATATATATATATTTATATATATATATATATATATATATATATAAAGATTTTTTAAACAAGTGTGATAGTGTAAATCTCAGTTGCAAATGATGTGTCTAAAGTACTAACGTATACACACACAAATAACCATTCAAAAGTTGCTTAAGGCATCCAAGATAGCAAGAATCTCCTTAGAACAGTTGATATTCAGATGTGTACTGCTTGTGCTCCTTAAAGCCTTCATAACGGTTTTTATCTGAGATGCTGTTAATTCATTATTTTTGAGGCTGGTAGATGAACTCCTCCTCTGCAGCAGTTTTGGTCTTGCTTTCATGCGACGGTCTCCATGAGAGCCAGTTTCATCATGGTGCTTGATGGGTTTTGCAAATGCACTTGACAATACTGTTCTTGTAAGAACTGTTCCAGACCAGCTGACCTTCATGTCTTAAAATAACTGATGATGTTACTTAATTACCTAATACCATATGTCTTATTTCATAGTTTTGAAAAGATCCAGTATTGTTCTAGAATGTAGAAAATAAATCCAAGTTTGTGTCCTAACTCTTGCCTGATACTGTATATATACATAAAAGGTTTTTCCATAATTTGAATATGTGGCTGATATTTATAAAGTGTCTTAGTGCTTAAGGAAACAATATGTGAAACATATTACATATTATCTGCTACAGGTTGCTAGTGCTTCTCTTTTTGCTTTGCAAGATTAAACCCTCTTCCCCAATCAAGTCTACATACGTATATGAAAAAATGCCACCGTTCAGCTTTAAATTTATTAGTTCTAGTTTGAAAGAAGTCTGAAAATCTGCCAACAAAGCAGACAGGATTAAACTATTAACCTTAGCACAGTTCTGGCCATGTCATTCCATTCACCTGGTCTTATAGAAATGTACTTTCAGATATATGTGGTGTGGACTAACATAACATTTTTTAAATAAACTTTTATTTCTTTTGGTGTGATATGAGACATTGCAGTGTTCTTGTTTTGAGAGCTATGTATATTATTTATGAACATGTACACAAAAGAGGAGCATGCCCTGAAATAAATAGAACAATCAGACAAACATAAAATTTCAAATTATAAATGTGAAAATACTTAAACATTCTAGAAATTCACCACCTATAAAAACTTGTTTGCTCTTTATCCCTCTATCCACAGGCATCAAATTGTGTCAGGCGACAATTAGAAGATTAGGAAAAGCCCACACGTTTCCTGACCTCCTGCATCACTGGGGCTGCCAGATTGCGGGCTTTCTCTGCTCCCTTAATTAACACACTCTCCAAGTGGCTTCGGTCAGCCTTCAGTCTCTGGATCTCCTGTCTGATCGGCTCCAGTCTCTGCACCACAGCTTCTGCCACAACACTCTTGTACTTGCCAGTGTCCAGCCCTTTGGCTGACCTAACCACATCCTCCACAGTCTTGCCTGAGACAGCCGCGTGGATGGACACCAGATTGGCTACACCTGGCCGGCCCACAGGGTCAAAGGTCACCTCGGATGTGAAATCAGTCACAGCTCGACGGATTTTAAATACTATGTCGTCAGGAGTGTCAGTAAGGAATATGGTGGCTAATGTCTGTGGATCTGACTTAGACATCTTAGAGGAGGGATCTCTTAAAGATTTCACCTTCCGTGTAGAACCTGATACAGAAAAGATAAAAAAGATCCAATTGACGCTAAAACATAACATTGAATAAACAATCGTCTGTTACAAAGTAATCTTCACAAGACAAGTGCAAGTAATGAGATACACAATCAATATTTTAATAAGGAGGGTGATTTTGAATTAAAATTGCTTTGGGATAAAACAATTGTTTTGGTTTACCCTCTTCCTCACCCTACTTGTCCCATGACATACTGTAGATGAGTCATAAGGATGCTGATACTTTATCTAATAATTACTGTATCATGTCTAAAGGTTCCCTGCTTTTAGTACTTGCACTTCCATACAAGTCCAGTTTAGGACTCAGCAATTTTCTTTTCATATCAAGTAAAAAAAAATAAAGAAAAAGAAGAGCACTGTTCCAGAACCATCATTTCCCCATCAAAATTAGATGGAGATTTCACCAATCTATTATCCTTGCATTACGCTGAAAGAAGAGGAAGGAGAAAGCCCTTTAATCAAAGTGCCATGGCATGCATGATTGGATTCATATTGTGTTCATATGATGCAGATAATTGGAGAGCATAAAAGGGGCTCCAAGAGGAGCTTGTCCTGCTGCTATTTTAACGTAGCCATCTGACTGACCAAGTAAAAGGATATGTTTCCCCATATACGGCTGATTGACCATGCATGTGTGCATGTGCATACACTGATGAAACACACACTGCTGAAGTCACCGAGAGAAACAGTAAGCGTGCATTTTATTAGTGCTGACTACACAAGTTCATGTTCACGGAGTCAGTTCGGGATTATTGTTTTGCTTTTAAGTCTGTTTCAGACCATATATTGGACCTAATAAGAGGAAAAACAGGTTAAAGAAATTAATTGTACTAAAAATAACCAAACAAATAAATGAATAAACAAACAGATTACTAAGACTTACTAAGCAGCGCTCGAGGTTCAGGAAAAATCTCTCCAAAACTGTTGTTAAAGATACGGGCTAGGTCCTGGGCTAATTCTAAATGCTGGATCTGATCCTCTCCTACTGGTACATGTGTGGATCTGCACATAACATCATTAGTCAAAATGTTAATCAATCAGTCAATCACCAGCACGGTTTACACCGTGTGCAGCAAACACAACAGGTCTTACTTATATAGCAATATGTCTGCAGCCTGCAACACTGGGTAGGTATACAGACCCACACTTCCTTCACTCTTCTGCTTACTCTTCATCTGAGAAAAGCAACAGGAGAGAGGAAGAGAGAAAGAAAGAGAGAGAGAGAGAGAGAGAGAGAGAGAGAAAGGGTATAAGTAAATCATATGGATAAAAACACACAGATGAATAAAATTCAACCACAACACAGTTTATATCGAGAGTTTCACTATTTTTCATGTATTTGTTCATCTGTACAACAATCTCCCTCTGTTTCACACGTTAACACATGCAGGCTGCATTCAAAGACCGTTTTCCGCCACGTTTAACGTGCACTCAGCTGTTGAGTAAACAGCAAGGACTTTTCCCTGCAGCGATGAGAGGTTGCTCGGCTGCTGCCTGAGCATTCTCACACACACACTCACACTCACTCACTCACACACACACACACTTTGGGGAAAGTCAGACACCTCTCCATCCCTGCCAGGTGCCGAGACACGGTACAGCAGGTTCTTATGAGATCACAGTGAAAACCCAAAGACCTGGCACTAGTCATGACCCTCATCTTTTATGTTTTGCCGGTGACTAAAGAAATATGAATTAGTATTTGAAATCCAAAAAAATCTTCACTGAGAATCATTACCTTCCACTGAGGGAGGTGACGTAAACGAGGCATGCTGGTCAGACAGCCCAGGATCCAAGAGAGCTCAGCATGCTCCGAAACCTGCACAGGACATAATGCATTTCATTAAATCTCACACAAACACACCACAGATGCTTTTATATTCATAACACTTTCCTCAAAGCCTTCTGTGTATAGTAACATTGTGGAATTAATATATGCATGTATGACTGTGAGGAGAAAAGTACTCCTTCAACATGGAGACGCACATATATGGAGGGGCGCGCACACACACACACAGAGCACATATCCCCAGTAAGGAGCCTCTCTCTTCCTCATCTGCTCTAATAACTCAAATGTCATTAAATCGGCCCATCCTCTGGGGCTTAAAGAACACGGACACTTAAAGAGGTCTTTGCCTCATGCTAAAACCATGTGAGAGAACACTCATGCGGGGTTTCTGCTGCTGTACCTCCTGCCAAAAACTCCAGTCGAGAGAGGAAGAAACGAGGCACTAAACCCCTCTGCTTCAGAAAATTAAAGTTTATGGGTGCTGGCGACGTGATCGCCATCTCACTCGATTACAAAAGGATTGTAAAGACCCTGATGTAAACCACAGCAGGAATGAACATTAGGGGTGATTTTACACCACTTTGTGAAGTATTTGTTTAAGCCAAGCTAATATATGTGAGAAGGTGTGAGCCGGGAAAGACTAAAGAAAATGAAACGAGTCCATTTTCAAATACAAAACAGCAGCCGGGAGAACAGTTAGTCTGCCACAGAGTTACATAACTTGGTAAAGAACAAGTTAGCACGGCTCCAGAGAGCACAAAACATTAACACTGATTATTCCTCTTCCATATCAACATTCGACTGAGAGATTTTATATGCACGTACATTTATGGGACAGTTCCTGTAACTCCAAACTGACAGAAATATCCGTATAAATCTCACTCTCTGGTGTGTGGATATCATTCCCGTAAAAAAAAGGGGTGCAACCTCCAATCACACACACACACTTTTTAGATCTGACTGATTTTAGATTGTCACCATTTTTTCAATGAAGTCAAGTGTTTTCTTTGGACAGCCCTTTTATTTTTACATGTGGAACAGTCCTGTGCTAGTGTGTTCAATGGGAGGTCTTTAGACCTGCCAAGATATGTGGCATGAAGTTAAACTGGAAAAAAAACAGAAGTGTGGGAGGGAGAGAGAGAGAGAGAGAGAGAGAGAGAGAGAGAGAGTGTATTTGTGCACACATGCAACACTACTTATTTACTCGCAGTGTCCCTAAAATTCTATCATGTCAAATAAGTGTGCACACACACACGCCTCTCAGGTATCTGGAAGCAAAACCTGCCCAAGCTCATCGTTGAAATGAGCCTAGATGAAGAGTTTTAAAAGCTGAGCTGCTGAATACTGTAAGTCTATTATTATCGTCTCCGCTTACTTCATGTGGCTTTCTTTGAAGTAAAAGATGGAAATGGTTTTGAACATTTTCACTGACTCAAGGATTTATTGAGCCCAGTTAAGATAGGCATCAGTTTAAACAAAATAAGCATTGAAACAAACCTCAATTAAATAAACATTTACTGATGGCAAGGATTCTCGCTGACTCTTGATTGGTGAGCATGATAAATGAATCTCCGGCCATTTCTTGGATGAAAACATCCCATTTATCATTTTCTTGTTGAGTTAAATATAAATTAGTAATAAAAATATTGATAAAAAAAAACAGCTAGATATAAAGTGAAAATAGTTTATTTCCTCCTTTTTCTGACATCATTGCTGTTGATTGCCTTAAAATCTTGAAAAAAAAAAAAGTGTTCTCTGATTACAGTAATGCAAAAAGCTGCTGCGTTTTCCAGAGAGATGCGAGACCACTGACCACAGACTGCTGGAAAAGGATGGAGCGTGTGGGGTCAATGCCACAGGCCAGCAGGCTGGCCGCCATGTCCAGGATGTTGTTCTGTAGTAACTCTGGGTTCTGAGGCTGGGTGATGGAGTGCAGATCAACGATGCTGTACAACACTGAGCTGTAGTCGTCCTGCATGGCCACCCAGCTCTCCAGAGCACCGAGGTAGTTTCCTAGGTGAGGAATCCCTGTGGGCTGGATTCCTGAGAACACACGCCCTCCATGGAGGCCCTAGAGAGAGAGAGAGAGACAGAGAGAGAGATAACAGTAGATATAAGCCAATAAATGAGATGAAATCCAGACATAATAGAGAATATTCCTAACATATACAGATAGATCATATAGATATGAAAAATAACTAAACATCCTTTAGAATAATAACTGTGGGAGAACTAACAAAGGTTAATATTATAAAAAAAACAGGAAAAAGAGAAAAGGTAAATAAGAAGGCACCTGCACTGACCCAGGATAATTTGCTTGGGAAATACAGGGAATTTTGCGCAATGGTTTAGAGACGTTCTCAAAATCATCAGTCTAAAGCATGTAATTAAATAAAAGCAGCAGAGTGAATGCAGCCCTTGGCCAATGAACATACTTTTTCATGTTTTAAAAGCTGCATTTTTAAAAGTTAACATTCACAGTAGTGAAAAAAAGTGGAGGACTGGATATTACACATTGTACAGCAAATTGGGAAAATTATAATTGAATACATAGATTTTTAAAAATATTTTTCAAAGGGAGAGAGAGGCAGCTTTCAACTAACGGATCCTTCTGTGAATATCGTTCTGAACGAGCCAGGCCGCGCTCAGGTCTGGCACTGCTTACTGAGAGAGTGCCAGGCTAAGCAGCTTGATCCCATGTAGTCATGGCACTCTGCCCATCCTTCAGTACAGCGAGCTGAGGTGAAGAGGGCACAGGGGAAAGTGGAGAGCCATTGTAAACCAACCCGCACAAGAAAGAACGAGAACTACATTTAGTTAAGATGGGTAGTGCCGGGAGGGGGGGGGGAAATAGATAAGGATTAAACGATACAACAAGATGGAGTATAAAGAATCATTTATGGGTCCATTGTTGCACAGTGACTAGGTGTTATTATCCACTCTCATTTCTAGCATTAAGTATTTGTAACACTCCGACACGTTCATTTACACCTTGGGTAATTTAGTACAGCCAAGCCACCTCCAAGCATATTTTTGGACAGTGGAAAGAAACTTGAGAACTGAGAGGAAACCCACACAGACAACACGGAAAGAGCTACACAGACAGTAACTCTGGATGTTTCTCAATGCACCAGCAAACATTAAATAAAATTATTATTGTAATATGGATGGCATGTTGTGATGTGATGTTCAAGTACTGACATGTTCAATATATCTCTTAAAGTTCCTCCTTTCAGATTATCCTTCTGAGAATGAGTTGTACGGTTTAACCATATAAGCATAGCTTCAAGACTTTGCATTAAATGACGTGTTATGGCTTGTTGAACGTCTGATATTAACCCCTGATCTGATCTGGGATTATTTTGTCTCGAGGCTAGTCTCCATCTCCCTGAACATGACAACTAATGCAGAGTTATTAACTGGCCGGAATGAAAAAAAACATGCAGCTTATTAATGCTACAGCTAAGCGAGCGGTGATTGCGCAGTGGCCTGGGTGCAAAGGGCCTCTCAGAGGTGTCAGGAGTAATTTTAGGGTGTATAGTCTGAGTCTGGCTAATGTGTGTTCTCACCTCGCTCTGACAAACCAAATGCATGTTTCCTTTTCCCCTTCAGGCAGCTATTACCCTCTCAGACATGGTAATGTGTCATTTGAGACAATCATGCATAAGCCGAAAACAAGGCTAACCCCAACTACCGGAGGAATAATCATACTATCAGAGCTCAAATCTACCAACACCTAGAAACCTCTGACCTCTATGAAGAGGGCAAAAGTCTGACTGTTTTACTAAAACCCTAGCACTGTCATACAAAAAAAAAAAAAAAAATGGTAACAATTAGATTTAAGCTTCACATGCTTCACCAGCAGAGTCTCTGCAATGCTCAGTGCCAAGTCTGCAGGGGGTTCGAACATATTTCTAACAAGCCTGTGTCTCTCATTATTTATATCGCTGACCCGTCTAAGAACTTGGGAGAAGTTGCCAGGTGCTGTTTCTCCGATGGGGAAATGTTCGGAGGTGTTCACACTGAGAGCGGACCAGATGCAGATGGAAACTTGCATTCGCCTCAAACGTACTCGTTCTTTTTGCGCACATTTTTCTTTTTCTTTTATAAGCTCATTAACATTAACGGTTCTCCTTCGGTCCTCAGGCTTCATCAGACAGCTGGGGCGCACACACTGTTCCTGCACATTCACATCAGAGTGTCATGGCTCATTAAGCTGCTGCTCTTCCGTAACAGGCAATGGCGATTAAATAAATAAATAAATCAGAAATACGCAGAACAACGTGTCCATTTTCGTAGATCCCCATCTCGTGGTTTCGTCATCCCGTCCGCCCGAAAATGCACGACGACTGGCTCGATGCTTCCTTCTGTCTTCATCTATTGGGTCAGCTACCTGTTAACCCTACAGATTTAAAGGCCATCCACTTTTCATCACCTTCGTATCTTTCTGCTAGTTCTGACTGAAAGACTCACTTCCTTTCCCTTGGTTTGTTCTTGACGACAAGCGTCAGGTTTATAGATGTAACTGGTGCTCTTTCCTTGTATTTTACACAGACAGGCACGATGCTGCAGTACTGCGATGAAAGTCTTCTCCACCAGCATACGGTGTTTGCATTAGCCTGTACTGTGTATATGTATCCGACACCAACAGATTTGAAAGTGTGAAAAAGCAAGGCTATTAAACTTGTGCTATTTTGCTTTTACATGAGAGAATGTGCACATGTACATACAGCGTACGATGGACATACAGTACATGCAATCGTCCATCCTGCGTTTCCAATAAAAGAGAAGTCCAGAGGACACTGTAGTGTTTCAGTTTCATCTGTAATACATGGCTCATTTCCACAAAGTGAAGACGTTGGAAACATTAGCAATAGGTACGGAAAACCAGCGTCAGATCCACCGCTATGCAAACGGCATCAGCTCCAAGAACAGCTCCTCTGAATGCTAAAACTACTGGTTTTAGTTAGGAAAAAAAAAACTATCGGACCCTATAATTTATTGTACATGATTCTGTTTCCTTTGGTTTTTTGTGTTTGTGTTAGTACACTGACAGGCTGAAACTTGTTTTAAAGCTTTATAATCTGCAATAATTCAAATTCAAATTTTATTTGTCACATACACAGTCATACACAGTACGATATGCAGTGAAATGCTTACACGACCGCCAGTGACCTTAAAAGTAAAAACTTATTTATAATAAATAAATATGAATAAAAAAGAAATACAATAGAAAGTATAGCTAGGTAAAATAAAGTAAAAATATTTCTGTACAAATAAAAACATTCTGTGCAATAGAAAAATATAGAAAATATGGACAATGTCATTTTTGTTTAAATAAAGAAAAATGACTGGGGGGTGTGCAAATATGCATGAAAGTGACTTATTATTAAAATGACTTGTGTGCATGATCCAAGAATGAAACATAAATATGAAGCGTGTATGAATGTGTCCATAAGTGTCCATGAGTGTCCAGGAGTGTCTTCTGTTATTTGCACTAAGTAGGAGCGGTTCAGGATACATTTCACTGCGTGTTGTACTTGTATAACTATGCATGTGACAAATAAAGAATCTTGAATCTTGAATCTTGATGAATGCGAGAGCCAATGTCATGATTGTGGATGTTTTAGAAATGCATCAGATTTGGGGAACAAAGTAATGCATGTGTGTATGTCTGAGTAAATATCTGTAAATAAAATGAATTAAGTGCAAGAGGGAAAAAAAAGGTATATGACTAGTATATTAAAAGTTACGCCATGGAACAAAAGAGCTCTCAATTCTGATTGGTCTGAAGGTTGATTAGTTTTCCACAACAGCTGGTGACAGGTGATCTGGTATCTAGCAAATCACGGGTCTTATATTACTCCAGGTTCTCCTTGTACCACGTTTGGTTTCCGTAGAAATAACTCAAACAGAGACGTGTAATATAGATGCTCAGAGGTGGATGATGAATGTAACAACAGTTGAACAATTGCTTTGTAAAATTCAAATGTAAATCAGTTATTTTGCGACGATTTAGAGGGCAAGATGGTAGCTCATTGGGTTAAGGCTCCAGGGAACTGATTAGAAGGATGGCGGTTCAAGGGCATAACATATAATGTCTGACTCCACATCCTAAGCTGGGTTATGTGAGGGGAAAAAAAGAAAAAAAAGAAAAGAAAAAAAAAGATTATTTTCTGTGAATTCTGTGCAGTAATGTACATGTGACAAAGGCTTAATGTAAAATAACACTAAATGCAACAAACATATAAATAAATAAATTTGGATAATACTTTTTAGATTTTCCGCATTGGTAAATGGCTCTGGATGATGTGGATTCAAACACCTAGAGACAAACACAATCTGTTTTGTTTTATTACTTACAGTACGTATAAGTCAAGGGCTGGGATTAGGTTAATGTAATAGTGTAATTGGTCAGTGTCATAGTTTCAGTGTAAAAGTGTTACCAACTTTTGTCTCTAGATATCACCTAGAATGTTTAATGATACCGACCGAACCATTTACTGCACGCTACTCCTTTAAGGATCCTCTCTGTAAAGAATCCTCAGCTTATCTAAAAGAGCACACGGTCCATTTAGAGCCGAGAAAGACTGGAGAGAGAGAGAGAGAGGCACTACTCGCACTGCTTCTACAATTCGTCTGCACCCTAGCAAGCTGATAAAACACACAGAACTCACTGTTAGTGTGTGTCAGCGTAGCCTTTCGCACCCTATTAAAACAGGCATCACGCTGAAAAACACAGCCGCTCCTGCAGCCTCCCTCCCGCACCTTCTCACCCGACCCTGCTGGACCAGACTACTATCAAGTCGCTGCCTAACTGAAATACTTTAAACTGAAAGTTTAGAGGTCCTACTGCTGCTTTTAAAAGTGTGATGCATTGGGGCACCGTGTGTTTTCTCTGCATTGAAACACACTCAGCTTGAAGCAAAGTGCGAATGACCTAAAATAAAAACAGTGCGAGCAGAATGAAAGGGATCTGGGAGGGGGAAGAAAGAGACGCAAAGAAAGTAGCTGATGAACAAGCAGGAGAGCGAGAGAGAGAGAGAGAGAGAGAGAGAGAGAGAGAGAGAAAGAGAGAGAGAGAAGAGAGAAGAGGTATTTTAGGGGAAGGGGGGCAGTGTTCCTAAGGTGGAGGTGGTGGTGGTGGTGGGGGTGACGGAACGTTTGATTAAATCTGTGGTTGACATTTCGGACAGGTGAGATTGATGAGGTTCCTCTGCACTTCACACTGTGCGGAGAGTGCAGGAAGAAGAACAGAAACGTGCAGTGTGGAGAGCCAGGGCCAGGGGCCCTCTCGCACCGTGGGGTCCCCAATCTGATTAATGGCGCTGAAGTCCCTTCAAAAACAGCGCATGCAGGAGAGAGGGCTGTGCCGCTCTCCAAAAATAACCAGGCCAGGACAGCTGCACCACTACGCACCACTGCTCGACAAGCCCATGGGGCCGGAGGCCTAAAGCAGAGTTAGATCCGTTTAGCACCACTGACTTTTATTACTATACCATTCACGCACTGCTGATCATCTTACAATAGCCACTAAATAGATAATAATTATTACTGTAAAGACTTAATGTTTGGATATAGATATTAAGCAAAAAAAAATGAGCAGTGCAAAATCCCCCTTGAGTAAAGGGCATTATGGACAGAAGTATAGCAGTAGCTTAATGATAAAAACTGCAGGTTTGTCCATCAGCATGAGAGATTTTTGCTATTAAATTAAATGCCAGTTGACTTTTTAACTTTGAGAGAAAAGACTGAGGTGTTACCCAACTAATAACACATCGGCCACATAAAACCCGGAGCTGAACAAAAATAACACACACACACACCTCATAAATTTATCAATATATAATTACAGTAAAACTCAGGTGTAGCTTTGGCCAACATCCTATTCTCCCGCCGACCGTCTTTCCCCATTGCTCAGGCTGTCTAATTTCCTCCAGTACAAGCAGCGAATGTTGACTTGAGTGCAACCCAAAAGTGTGATACCAGATAGTCTCCTGGTACAATTTAATTAAAAACGTCAGATTTCCTGAAAGTGCAAGTACACACGAAGGATGATGCAAGACAGGAGTTCAGAGCCAAAACACAATGACTAAATTATCTGGGAAAAAAATATTAATAAATCCAAAACATCCAGGGACGGTTTTACGGCTGCATACATTCCTCAATGTGACGAACCTAAAAATAACAATACCGAGTGAATTAAAGTGCTTAAGTGACATGTAAAAACAAATTATTATATAAATTCTGTAATTCATTATAATCATAATCAGGTCTGCTTGATATACGGTTCTCTTCCTCTTGTTCTTTCTCCTGCCTACTGCTGAGAGTCGAGTTAATGGTTTTAACTGACATGAGAGTGAGTGCGTCTGGAGCTTATGGAGAATTAGGATCCGTTTCCTCTGTGTAAAGGCACAGGGCTGACATGACTGATATCAGCCATTAAGACCACAGGCGATTAAGAGCTGCATAGGGAACGCTATGTTTTATCACACAGTCAGAGCTCTCGGCCCACAGAGGCCCATTGCCATGCAATACAACACGCACAAGGCCAAGCTGAACAATTTCAAATATTCACTTAGTATGAAGAAAAAAAAAAGATAAAGTGGAAATTACTTTGGATCATGTATATGGAGAATTAACCCCATCATCCACAGAGCATCACAGACAGCTCAGTAATGTACATCACAGATTTTCTTTAATCAAAGATTTGATATTTATAACTAAAGACAACTTTATCATCGACTATTAAAAAAGTGGAGAAAATCTTTGAGCTGTTCTGTCTGTTTTACATGCACTAGGGTTATGTAAGCTTAAATCAAAACCCTTGTCAGCCACAACTGTTTACTTAGCATCCGAGATTTTATTAGGTTAAGTTTCCAGTTCCAGACATTCTGAACATGGAGCATATAGTTCACATCAATATTAGTCTACCATGGCTAAAATGTCTTTTCATAAACTCTCACTGCCAAGAATACACTCAATGTTTTGACGCACATAACACCTTGGGGCATTGTGAATGTCTGCGTTTGTGTTCGGTTGCCCACATTTGGAGAAAATTAAAACAAACGAAAACACCTCATTCCTGATGTTGTTGCTGTTAATGAAGGGGTGATGTGATGGTTTTGAGAGCTTACTATTACTTGCCACTAGATCTGTGGAGCGCTCACCCCCTGCCGTCACGGCACACACCTCTCCAGCATCCCTAGCGACATGCTGCCTAACAAAACACAGACGGGTTGGCGGTCAGCACACATTCCATCACACCAAGTGTGCAGCAGCCATCAAGTAACTCAGCTCGTCAATCATGTGCAGAGACAGGCCTGAACCATGAAGGTGCACTTCAAACACTCCAGAGCACACTTATGGCTACGTAATTAGGCCATTGTTACACTTAATCGCAGCTGCAACTCAAACAAGTAACTAGGGTTAACAGTACATTAAAATACAGAGGTGTAGTCGGTTCATGCAAGTAGGAGGCATTTTAATAGAAGAATATAAGGAACGATAATTTTTTTTATTCTGATAACACATGCACTGATATTTAGCATTCATAATAACTACTTGCTAAAAACTAAATATAACATAAAATGGGCTCTCGGGGTGTGCTCGAAACATGAAACACCCACACTCAGTGGCCACTACATTAGGAACTCTTATGTTATACCTACATATACATGAACTACTCACTTTATCAGGTGTACTTGCTATATGCAGGTGCACTTTGTATTTCTTGATTGTCCTCATGTTCAACAGTAAAACAGGCTCAGTATTCAGTTACAGTTGTGCAGAAGGCTCTTTAAAAAAATGACTCAATGATACTGTTTATATGTTTAAAAATATAAAAAATGTGAACATCAGACTAACACGCCCATATATGTTGGAAGTTTGGAAGTTTGGAAGAACACAACTAAATAAGACGTGTTTGTATGCTCTAACTTCACAATTGACCTTCACTGGAACTAAGCGGCCTGAACCTGTTCCAGCATGACAACGCTCCTGTGCCCAAAGGGAGCACCATGTTTTGGCACGATTGATATGGAAGAACTCCACACAGCCCTGATGTCAATCCCTCTGAACAACTTTGTGATGAACTGGCATGCGGAGTGCACCCCAGGCCTTCTCACCTAACCTCAGAAAATGTTTCAGTACTGACTGGATAACAGAGAAGTCATTAAAAAAACATGTATAACGCTGTGGATGAGCCAAAAATGATCCGCACTCTGTTATATTAAAACTTCTCTTGGTCTTATCAGCGTTTTCCGTTCAAGGCTGCTGTCTCCCTGGTCACTGATGTTCATCAGTCCATCAGTTTTCTAACTGTGGCACAAGCAAAAATTAACTCCGCACTTGTGATTTAAACGGAATAAGAACAGCGTGCAATGATAGTTTTTATTTATTTTTTGGTCTGTGGGTGTACCCGTTGCCGAAACAACTCAGCATAAACAGAAGCATTTGGATATCTCGAAACAAAATTTGGACTTCTGGGGGGGGGAAAAAAAAAAAATATATATATATATATATATATATATATTTTATTTATTTATTTATTTTTTTACTCTAAGTAAGGTGAAAGTATTCCTGGTGACGAGACTCTAGGATTCATCCCTATGAGAGAGAGTAAGCGGCAGGGTATGGAGTGGAAACATCCTCAATCACCGCCAAAAGGTCAAAAGTCAATCATCAGCTGGAAAACTGATGCTTACAGTTTTCTGAGATTCTCAAGGGACGGTACTGGAACATTATCAGGAAAAAGGTTCAACATTCAATAGTGCTCGTAACAGTGTGATGCTCAATCTAAACTTTGAATTAAATGCAGAAGCAAACCCACACACTGTCGACACTCGTTAAAGCATCTTCCTATAGTCCTGATCTCACTCCCTCTGACTTTCATCTGTTGTATTTGTCTTTTCTAAAAGTTAACTTAAATAAATTCTCAAACTCACCCTCATAAAAGTGTAATAAAATAGAGAGCCTAGAACATTTGTATGGTATGTACAATACTACATTATAAATAAGAAGAAAGCTATTAATAGAAAATTATTTCAGCCATTTGACCTTGCTGTGACCTCAACCCTGTTAGGATCGATTCCAAAATCTAATCAGTTCATCTGCTGTTTACACTCATAACTTGTAATACTGGAATTGCTATTCTGAGCAGTGAGATAGATGCATGGACAGACGGATGACCCAAGAATATACGTCTGCAAGCAGACCTTCGCCACATTTTACTCAAAATCATTCAAAGGCTTTTTAAAACAAATGGACCACCATAAAAATGATGCAAGTGTCACCACAGTCGGGTGACAATGGACAGCTAAAAGTATAGGCAATCCTGTGATCATAGGCCAGGTTAATACACATGTACTGTACCAGCACCACTACTGTTTCAGTGTCAAAGCTGTACAGACAATAAAATGATGCCTGGTGATGCAGTTGTCCAGGGGAAAAGGGGGATGAAAATTTGTGCACAGAAAGAGATGGGATATAGTCAGTTATTGCACACCTACAAACTGCACTAAATTTTAGGTTTTTGTAATATTTGGCAGCGACTAACTGGCTCATATAGTAAAAACACAGAATTTGTTACTCATCATGAACAAAATGATTGTGTAATTCCTTTCTGTTTGTAATTAGTTTCTCTGCTTTCATTTGCAAATAAAGTAGTAAATGGGCTGGGTATATGTTATAACTACTATACTATATTATACTGATATAATATTATATACTTGGGGCACTGGTGGCTCAGTGGTAGGTGTTTCGCCTGCCATGCGGAAGGCCCGGGTTCGATTCCCAGCCAGTGCCC
>JAQMYL010000035.1:12191869-12202060 GCA_030014365.1 Clarias pachynema
GTGTGTGTGTGTGTGTGTGTGTGTGTGTGTGTGTGTCTGTGTGTGTGTCTGTGTGTGTGTCTGTGTGTGTGTGTGTGCTTATGCTCTGTGATGGGTTGGCACCCCACCCTATCCAGGATGTACCCTGCCTTGTGACATAATTTCCTGGGAAAAGCTCCATTCCCCCATGACCCTACATAGTATGAGTGCTATAGATAACAGATGCATATATATGTTTACAATGTCCTCTTTGCATTCAATCTTGTTATTTCAATTTTCATTTAATTTTGCATTTAATTTTAATCTCTTTATGCACATCATAGCACACACAAAACCTGGTATCATTAGGCAGATTCAGCCTGCATAGAACAATGTGAGATCGAGGTCCAAAAAAAGAATAGGGTAGGGTTTCTGAGCTGACCAAAGTTTGTTGGGGGTTTAGAACATATATTGCAGCCAATGCATGACTTCAGTGGCCAACAATTTGATTAAGTGCTCCACTGCATTGGATCAGAAAACATCTGTGCTGAACATGAAAACTGCAATACAATGTAACACAGTATAACCCTTTAATACCACAGACAGAGACATGTAATTAGCAGACATTCCATGTACAGTATGCATACAAATATAATGATTGTGAAACTTCAAAATAGATTTTTCTCTTTCTACATCTGCACAAAAGACATGTTCATGAAGCAAGTGAACTCACGTTTCTGAAAATTAGAAATTTCTGTGGCATAAACACAGCCAAGAACAATAATTTGAACATTTGAATGAAATTAGAGCACAATTAAAGTATGCAATATATTGCTCAGAGACTGGCACGATCTGGTACCTGATTTTATGGCCTGTTGCTTTCCAGCTCTGTTTTTCTATAATAAAGAAGAGAAAAGTCCAGACAGCACAGTTGGAATCTCCTCTCGAATCCTTACAAGTCTGCTCACACTGCTCAGTCTCTTATACAATCAAGCTGTTAACCTTTCAGATGAATTGCTACATGATGGTTGTTGTTTATGCTTTGTGAAAGAGTGGGAAACAGAGATCATATTTTGTTTATATCAGTGGTGTGCAACCATACTTTATGGTAATATTCAGTGGCAAAACATTAGAATTTAGAAAAGATTATCTTTCAAACCTGAGAAGTATTTCTATGCATTTCTAAAGCTTTATAGACACCCACAGTTTTAGGCTAAACCAAAATTAGTTTTCATTAATATAACTACCATTTGTTTCCTTCTTTTCACATTGGAATATACCCATATCTTTTTTAACCTGATTTGGACATAGAGTGGCTTAGTGGTTAGAAATGTCGCCTCACACCATCAGGGTTGGGAGTTTGAATTTTGCTTCCAGGCAAAATGTGTGCATGGAGTTTGCATGTTCTCCCTGTGGTTTGTGGGTTTGCTCTGAGTACACCGGTTTACTCCCATAGTCCAAAGACAAGCTGTATAGGCTGTCTGCTGTGTTTAAATTTCCCGTAGTGTATGATTGAGTGCATGAGTGTGTGTGCTTGTGCCCTACGATGTGTTGCCAGACCATCCAGAGTGTCCCATGCCTTGAGCCCTACACAGGATAAGCAGCATGGAAAATGGATGGATGGATGGAATTTCAGATATTTAAAGAGACCAGATTTCTGGTCAATCTGTGGGTGGACTGTCCAAGAGACAAATAGCTGGAAATCTTGAAATACCTCTTTTTACTGTTAACAGAATTCTAGATTTAAGATGTGTTTTATCATGAAACTACATCCAACAAACCTGATAAGACATTATTAACGGAATTTGGCTTGATGAGAGAATGTTTTTTTAGTGTTTTCTTTTGCTGTTACATGTTTTAATATGCAAAAACAGGAGGTTACATAACCTTTCAAAGATGTTTTACATGCCTTTTAGGGGAAATATATCAATTCTAACATGCAGGTCCCAACAAACTATAGCTATACAGGCTTCTACATAAGACTACAAGAAACCCTGTCCACTAAAACCTCCAAAGTTCATGGGTTAGCATAGATGATGATTCCTGTGTACAGGTCACCCTCTAGTGGACATGCTCAAATTTGTCTTGGAAGACTATCAGTTTGATCATGGTTTGAACCTCACAGACAGAAACAATTAGACATAATGAAATCAGCTAACCATCCGCACCCACAGTAAGAGGACTGGAGCATAATGAACCAGACCAAAACCACAGAGCCACGGGTGAATGATTCAGCCTAATAGAAATGATATAAGTGATTAGCCTTTAATGTGCAGTGAATGAGGATATCAAATATCATAGGCAGAGTCTACTGCTTTTTTTTATCAAGAGGTGCACTTTTAGGACAACGACACACCAATGGAAACAATCATCATTCCTGCATAATCAGAGTCTGTTAAATAAAAAGGGGAAAAAAAGAACCCTGCAAAACAGTGGAGGTTCATAGCATTGTAAGTGGGGTACTACAAAACCCGAATGTAAATAATGTGGTCTTTCAGTGCCATCTGGAAAAGATTGGGTTTGGGTGCTGCTTTTTGCCTGATACATGAGGGGCTTCATTACCATATTCATTTGTACTTCCCTGGTCTCTGAAATGAGATTATGTTTTGGGAAGCTAAGAGTGCATCCTAAATAAACAGCCCTAATAACTATAGATTAGAAATATATATGCTCAAATGATAATGGATTTGCAAGGCTTTTTCACAGTTTTCAAATATTCCAGATACTGAAACCAGACTGAGGGGGTGATTGCATAGCTCTGCATTTGTCAGGTCGGGTCATGGATTCTACCATCATGTGAAGGAGAGAGCATCCAGGAGTGTAGCTCGTTATACTGAAATAAAAGACAGCAAGTCAGGCAGGGATGTTTGATTGCAGAGTTGCTAGAATGAAGAATTTCTTACTCCTGTCCACTGTTGACTCTCATATGGGCACCTGATGGCTTCCATCTACCTTTTGCTTCAGTGTTATTGAAACCAGTCTATCAAACCATCTTCATCAGACCATCTTCATCGTCTATCAGACCATCTTCAGTGTTCCAATCTTTTCCCTATCACACTCCATAGGAAGCTTTAAAACACCAGCAGTTTCATTGCAATGTCAAGCTCATATCCTGATTATGTAGGCGACCTCCCTTTTTTGGGAATAAACAGCTGGCATGACCTGAATGTAAACACACCTCTTTCTCCTTTTCAGTCCTACTTCCTGCTTTTGTCATTGAAGACTCTTTACAAAACCTTGTTCATTATGCACCTATTTCTTTTTACTCTTTAGCAATACTGCTAAATACTGCAGCAATACTGAGTGTGAGATGGGAATGCACTGTGTATGGTCTCAGGATTCCATGTGGACACACACATTCAATACTAGGGACAATTTATCTTACCCAATCATTCTAACAGCATGTTTTTGAAAAGAGGGAGGAAATCAGGGAAACTAGTCAAAACCCACATTAAACCCCATGCAAAGCGTAGCATGATGAACTCCACACACATTACGCTGAGCTCAGGATAAAACCAGGGAAGCTGCGGAGGTGAGGCAGCAACACTAAACCCTTCAGCTACTGTACGAGACTGAATTAAAAATGAGAAAAATGCTTACACTGACTTGATTTAAAATCCCATTTTAACTCCAGACCCAAAAGCACACTTCTCTCTTTTTTGTCACACACAGGCAGCGACAAGACATGCCAACACATGCACATAAAACAAGTCTTTGAAAGCATCTCATACTGTGTTCACTGATCTGTTGCCCACTAGAGAAAACAGTGCTTGTGCTAGTCATGAGAAACATTGTGAGCGAGAGTGTGTGTGTGTGTGTGTATATATATATATATATATATATATATATATATATAAGTATAAATAAAATATATATATATGTTGCTTTCTTTACAGGCATGAAAATATTCTTCTGTAAAGTTACTTATTTATTATGATTTTAAACATTTAATTTTATTCATATACAGTAATGCTGTAGAACAATAGTCATTGCTGCAAAGAAGCTTTACAATAAACAATGGTAAATAATGATGCAGACACGATAAACATATATAACAAAATTTGCAGTAAAAAGAATATAAAACTTTTGTTCCAAACATTAGGAACAAGTTTCACCTTCCTGGAAAATATCTGTATTACAGAGAAGAAAGCAGTACATTATGTAAAATATGACTTTTTCAGAAAAAAAAGAAGCTTCTGAGTTTTGAATGCGTGAAAAAGAAGCAGATGTGACAGTCCTCAGACGGTCTGTGGCTGGTTCTGCAGGATGTTCAGTAAAATGACCCTCATTTTCTTATAAAACTGCACAAATTGTCTCTGAGTCTAATTTTTAAGAAAATCATCATCACACCAGTTGTTGATTTTATTGCATTAATTTTTTTTTTGGATTGTAGAAACTTCTTTTGAAGACATCCTTGCTCTATACAGTAGCATTTACTTTCATGTGCCTAAGACTTTTGCACAGTAATTTATATATACACACATTAGATTTTCACAATGCCTTTGACAAAAAAAAGAATGTCTTGAAATCATTCTCATGACTGGATCTGGAAAAGTGTTGCAAGGAACACATTCAAAGTGCAATTACATGCATAACGCCAGATGTGTTAATACAAGTTCATCCTAAGTGGGAGACGATGCTCATGGAATGGTCCTGCCTGTCCAAGTGTTTGCACACATCTAAGTCAATAAAGACCAGGTGATGAGATCAAGGATCACAGAGAGGTCAGGAGCAACACTGACATGATGACGTGTGACCGTAGGGGAATGATAAGAGAGTGATCGATGGAGAGTGGCTAAATCCACATGGTCTCAAAAGTCATATTTAATCAGTGGTCAGCTTCCGAATAGCCAGAGGCAGTTCAAGCTAATCCTACTTCCTTTAAGCGTGAATGCAGTGCCATTCTAACAGCTGAGACTGCTTAGGCACATTGCTGGCTCAAATTAGTTGATCTAATGAGAACAAAGGTATGATGTGAATTTGTGATCATAATCTCATTAACTTTTCCTCTCTGCTGTCTTGACATTCATCTTGCAATGATTTTTTTTAAGTTGTCAACCTTCCATACTAGTGCTAAGCGGAATAAGGCAAAGTAAAAAGAGAGAAAATTAGAGAGAAGCAGAAGATCAAGAGAATGTAAGAGAAGAAAGGGAGACAAAAAGTGAAAGAGATAGCCTGCACTAATTAGGGATCTTTTACAAAGCCAAGAGGAAGTAGGGCTGCCAGGTCAGCTTTCCTCTGTGATTCCTCATAGTGGCTGTGTTGAGAGCGCCTGGGGCTTGCCCCCCCCCCTCCGCTGGAGCTCCCCGAGTGTGAGGTGCCAAGTCCAATATCCCCAATTTCTTTTCTCTTCTTTTGGAGTCCTGCTTTTCTGGGGGACAGTGGGGGGGGATGAGGGGGCGCTCACGTTGATGTTTCTTCACACGCCTGTCTAAATGAGGCAAGATTACAGTCCTGTCTTAAGTTATGTGCTGACTTTTAATTTGAATTCTGTTCATAGTGGCAATGGAACAGGTCAATTATAACATCAATAATATTCTTTACTTCAGAGAGTATAGTGCCCTGCAACCATGCAATGCTAGGATTTTAATATTTAAGTAAGGAAACATAATTAGGTCCATTTGCAGACACCATAGGCTACAGCATGGAAAGTGCATACTCCTCTATGAGTATGTTCAGTAATATGTTTCAGACGATCATCCATCCATTTAAAAGTACCTATGTGCTCTGTGCAATCTGCAGTGCAGATGTGGAGCTGATTTAGAGTCCCACTATGAGTAGTGTTCACATTTTTATCTGAGAGCATTAAAAACAGATAAAAGCGACAGCGTGCTTTAACTGGCTGAGCTGACAGGTTTGTGAGGTTTGCCATAAAGCACTTGGAAGAAGACTGAGAATGAAAATGAGAGGAGGACAAAGTTATCACCTCAGGAAGACCTTTATACAAATCTTTCTGGAAAAATGATGGTATACAATAAAGCAAATAAAATGTGCAATAGGAGTATGACCAAAATTAATGCTTTGGAATAGTCAAACTGAGTGCTATACTCACTCCTCTGTATATACATGTTATGCTGTCTGTACAGTTTAATATAAACAATACTATAATTTTCAGGCCCTCCATTACTATCACTTTATTTTCTCATCTGGTGTTGTGTTATTAAAATGGTTTTAAATAAAGGTGATATAAAAATATAATGTGCAAAAATACTGTAATCCATCATGTTAAAAGAGATTGGGCATTTCAATTTTGTAGAATATCTGCAGACACCACATAATCAACAAGATAAACACATGTGCAATTCAACAATTGTGTGCTATGCATTCCTGTTATATTTAAGAAGGGCTGGAGTAAGATATCCAATCGAGGAGAACCAAAAGTTTGGGAGCAAAACTATTCACTCACTCACTCATCGTCTATATCGTTTTATTCTGTATTTAGGGTCGCCGGGGGCCTGGAGCCTATTACAGGAGACTTAGGGCATGAGGCGGGGTACACCCTGGACGAGGTGCCAATTCACCACAGGGCACACACACATACACACACTCACACACTCATTGAAACAATACTATCTTTGTGGAAATTCATATGAAAAAGAAAGAATATTTATTATTATTATTATTATTATTATTATTATTATTATTTGTTGAATATTAAAATTAGTTGACAGTAACACGTAAGTTGACAAAACAACCTTAACAGTTTCATATTGAGTCAAGTTCCAGTCTGCCCAAAAATCCTGGAGAGTGCTCTTTTCAGCAGTAGCTCATTATGTGTGCTACTATTTGGAAGGGTGTGATTGAATGCCAGCACCATGCTTTTATTATTGAACGAATAAGAAATGCTATCATGCCTCAAATGCTCAATAAATTAAAGTTTGCTGTAAATAATAACCTTGGGCAATGGAAATCAGAGACTTTGCCATAACCCCCTAGCTCCATTTCTTCAATAGCGCTCCATGCTGGAAAATTGGTTACATGAGCTTGACGATACAGACAAACAGAAACAATAAGCCTGGAACATGAGTACAAGTTATCAAGAAGGCCAGACAGAGCCAGTTTATTAAGGGCCTTTTCCTTCCTGCAATAAATACCAAATCAGCAAATAAAAATACTCCATCCTCACAGAGGCAGATCTGTTCAACACATGAGTGAATTTTGTGCAGATGAACTCAAATAAGGGCTTAGAACATCACCCATCCACCCATCCATCCATCCATCCATCCACCCACCTACCTATCTATCAATCTATCAATCTATCAATCTATCTATCTATCTATCTATCTATCTATCTATCTATCTATTCACACAGACAAAAGAAATGTTGCTCTATGAATTATTCAACATTGGTTACTAACTGTACTTTTATGAAAACCCGAAATCTAATTCATAAATGTGTTTGCTTGGTTACATTAAGAACTTAGACAAGATAAAATGACCATCATGCTCAGTAGAGAGTTACTTTATTCTGGATAACCCAACTCACATCATCCTAAGCTGCACCATGCACCTGCATGAAATTTGCCATGTGATTATTTCCAGCTGACATGCTGGACATGCTTGGTATCAAAAGTGAGGAAAACTTTCTGATTGTGCATTTTATCTTCACATTTCATGCCCCGTTTAGACAATGCTAGCAGAGAGAGGGCCGTTGGAATGCTTAATCTTGGTGTGATGCAGCAGATGTCACCAATCAGTTTGGAGTTGCCAGAAAAACCATTTCCAGACTATGGAACAAGTTCTGAACAACTGGTTCAACTGCTGTGACCTAGGTCTCGAAGGCCAAGTGTGGCAACGCCAAGACAAAACAGACTAACTATTTATCTATTAATTTGTTTGTCTATTTATTTTGTAGGGGTGTGTAATAATATATTATAACATGACAATTATATTCAGTTTGTTTCTCCCACTTTCCTGGTAGTTGGATAATCTGATAGCAAGCCTAAAAGTTGGAAGCAATGGTTTCCAGAAGACTTTAAAAAGCTTCTTTCAAATCACTTATCTGCACAGGCATGTACCAAGGGAGAGGAAGGGATCACAACATGATGCAATCCTGAACAGCTGATGAAGGAGCTAAGCCTTAAAGCAAAACACTATAATCGCACATAATAAAGGCCAGGAAAACTGATATTTTCTTCATTACAACTTTGCTCACATGTTTGTAGTAGAAAGCTCCTGCTCTTAACAAAAAACAGGTGCAGATCACCCCTGGGGTTTAAGACAACACATTCTGACACACACACAAGGAGAAAAGTCTTATTCTGTAAACACCAAAGAAAGTCATATGTCACCGGGTGTCTACACTCTCACTGTGCTGATACCCTGTAGTGTAAAACTACAAGTGAGGGACATGAGATTGACAGTGAGTGAGAAACATACAATTGATTAATTGGTCATGGTCTACTACCCTAAAAATTTCTTTATTATTCTTAATTAAGATCATTCCCATTGTTTGTTTTGTTTTGTTTCAAAACTGAAACTGGCAGATGTGCAAGGAGAAACTTTAGTGACGTTTTAGCAACACTGTAATATGTTGATGTCAATAAATTTCCGAAAAGAATTCAATTGCAAGTGAAGAGGTGATACATTTCTGGTGTAGTAATAAAAGGGTGCAATTACTGGCCTGCATTAAGCAAAGAAAATAAATAAGATTACATAAGATATTGCCAAAGTATTAGAAATTGGTTAAGAACTGTCCAACCTAATTAAAATCTGCAAAATCTAATGCGAATAGTGAAAGAGTGTGGTGGGAGCATGAGGAACCATTTTTACACATGAACTGGTCTCAACATTGTGCACTGTAATCAAAGCATAAGGTGGTCAAACAAATGTAAAAGTTTAGAGCTTTCTTTTTCGGCAAAGTTTTTTTAATTTGTTTGTTGTTGTTGTTGTTTTTACAAAACCGAGACAAAGCTGTTGTTGATGTGATCTTTATTCAGCTGTCAAATATGTGACTCATTAGCACAGTTACTGTGATATGCACAGTCACAAGGAGTGTGTGCAAAATGTGTATTGTATTGTAAATGGATAACCATTCTTAAAAATTTTAGTTTCTTGACACACCTGTATGTAAAAAAAAATGGAAATGTACATGGATTAATCAGAACTTTAACATTAATAGCTGTAAACAATCATGATGTTTAATATAACATTGTTTTATCATAAAAAGAGCAAATTAAAACAATTGACTATGATTACCAAAATGGTAAGACCTAACTAAAAGTCAGATTCAGTAGAAATAATAATTTTTCTCACCTTCTCTTTTCTCTTTTTCAATACACGCACTCACATTTACACATTCACATTTGCACATCTGCTCTGCTTCATTAAAAACCAAGGCCAACTAAAAGCAATGCCTTTGCTTTTTATACTTGATTCTTTGAGCAGTACATAAAGTACAGTATAAAGAAAAAGACATCTGAGTGATCGAGGTCCTAAAATGTGTCAGTCCTGTCTACTTATGTGCAGCTGTAATAAATCAAATGTCTGATTTTGATCAGTGATGCTGTCTAAGCTCTGCACTGCATTATGTTCACATAACATTAACACATTGAAGAGCACTGAAGAAGGATGCAAAGAAACCACCAGTCATTTTAAATCCCTGCAGAAAAAAGCAGAAAAGAAATTCCCATGAAGTTACAACAAAGCCCTAATCTGTTTGTAGGTAATAAATGATAAATAAGTAATTCTCTGATGTATTGCGTGTAAACATCCATCTCTCTCTCTCTCTCTCTCTCTCTCTCTCTGTCTCACTCTCTCTGTCTCTTTCTCTGTGTGTCTCTCTTTGTCTCTCTCTGTCTCTCTCGGTGACACACACATACAGCTGGGTCTGTGGTTAACTCGAACAATGTAAGACACAAATTACTTCTCTCTTACGTTTCTTTAATGTTTTTCAGCAAATACAACCAGTCGATCTTTTCCGACTTTTTCCCTTTTTAATAGAATGTTTATGGATCATTAGATATGGACACAAGCTTTGATTCATTTTCTTATGCAATCTACCAAATTACTTTGGTATTGTTTATATTATGGTATGAATATTCATGATTCAATGCATTCTTTCCCAATTATTCTGGATTTAGTACTCTCCTATAATTAAAGAAAGTACTTAAATTAAAGAAAGTCCTATAATTAAAGAAAGCACTTAAAATTATATTATATATATATATTAGGGCCGGGACTTTAACGCGTTAATTTAGATTAATTAATTACACAAAAATAACGCGTTAAATT
>JAQMYL010000035.1:12207731-12227606 GCA_030014365.1 Clarias pachynema
TGTGTGTGTGTGTGTGTGTGTGTGTGTGTGTGTGTGTGTGTGTGTGTGTGTGTGTGTGTGTGTGTGTTTGTGTGTTAGACTACTGTGTTATAACGCTAACTACACACGTGTACCAGGAATAGGGCAAAGAGCTTAAATCATAAGGTAAGACCTTCCTACTTTATATCTCTGTCAGCAAAATTTATTCTCTTGAATGCTGTGATTTAACAGATTACTTACACATGTAAAATATTAGATTTTGGGAACTGAAGAAATTATGTTATCAAAAAACGATTTCATATCAAGACACAATTAGGTTTCCTCTAACATCAGTTATCTGTAAAGTGGTCATTTTTTAGTACTTTGTATTATTGGACATGCATTTTCTTAATTTGCTCTTACTTTGATAAATAATTTATAAACAGAAAAACATCTATAATTTGACTTGTTTCTAGAAATGTAGTTTAACAATGTGCCTTTAAAAGTGTGTGAATGCAGCTAAATGCTATGTGTCCTCACCATTCACACACTGCTGACTGCTCATGAAAGTCAATCTTACTAAACACCAAATATTTCATCCTGTATAACCTTCAAATGTAATATAATATTAGGTAATGTGTACTTAGTTATGTAGATGAAGAAATTGACTGGCGTTTATTTCAATATATATTTATATATAGAATTTAATATTTAATATCGCTTTTCTCAGTTTAGTTTTTCTTATCCCACTAATTAATATAGCATACATCATAGGTATATATTAATGTGTCCCTTCAAATACATGCTTTTTTAAAATTCTATTTATTAAGGTGGATGCTCCACAAATCATTTGTGATTTTTTATATTTCTGTAAGGAGCATTTCTGCAAGGAGTCTCCAATGTGAATAATAATTTTTATTCACTGAATAATATTTTATGTTAATGTTTATGATGCATTTTTAGAAAAAGCATATTATTATATTTATTCATTTTAATACATATTTATTTGTATATTATATTCATATTATTTATGTTTATATTAGCATTTTCCTAAATATAATGAATATATTTTAAATAATAAATACATATAATATTTACACACACACACACACACACACACACACACACACACACACACACACACACACACACACACACACATACACACACACACACATACACCAAAAAGTCATCTGGCCAAAAAAGGGATTATGCAAATTATGTAATGCACTGCAATATACAGACGAATGACACATGCATCACAGGTTTACATTGAACCAGTACAGTTCCACAGACTTGTAGACTTTATGCAAAGGCATGCTGAAGTGTTCTGGGGGCTTGTGGTGGCCCAACTATTTGCCAGAATACTTTATGTTGTGTTTTATTTAATTTGTCTCTATATAAACTGTTTTTGCTTACACTACTGCCACCATGTGTCATTAGTGCATTTTAGTAATGTTCCATACAAGTATTTTTCAAGAATTTATGGATTTATGTGGCTTGATTTATATACAGTAAGTAATCTATATTATATAATAATAATTATATACTACCTGAATTATTGAATGAGAGTCATACTTTACAGATCTTTACTTTCAATTGTTAAGTAAAGCTGGTGGATAAATGTGTACAGTAACATTTGGTCTTTTGTATTTATAGAAAATCTAAGTTGCCAAAAGAAATTGATATGGCTTTAAAAAATCTTCACTTCAAAGCACGAAACAACAGATATGCAAGTTACATTGTTATGAGATTAATTTCTCCTCTGGCATATAGAGAACTATAGCTTTTTTACTTTAAGTGATTGTGTAGACTACATGTTAAATGTTTGCTTGAAGCATGGCTATTGAAACATTATCTGCTTTTTACATTATTTTTGATTAGTCTTCATGTTGTTATTATGTATAGTTTCTAAAATGAGCTAAGAATCCTATTGTATAATACATACAGTGCCTCCAGTAAGTGTTCACTCCCCAGGAATATGTCAGATCCCAGATATTACAAAGGACAGGTCAGAGAGGAAGGGCAATTATTGGAGAAGTGTTTTGTATAAAAATAAGAATAAAAATAAAAATATTTATTTCATTTGGCACATACCCACCATCTAGTTAACATGTTTGTTGAAAATATGTAGTATGACCTGGAAATAGCTCTCCACAAATAGCTCATTACTACCTATAAAGGCTGGAGAAAATTGGGGAACAAAAGAAAATACCCAAATCAATCTGTAACTGCTAGAAATGGAGAATGCTAAACTATTAAGCTGCTTTTATAGATTTTTTTTTTCAAAATAATTTAACATCTAAATACTTTATTTTATTTTTTTGTAGTCACTTTAAATGAAACAATTCTAATATACTAATTAAAGTAATTCTAAAAGCAATCCTATTTCAATTTCGATAATTTTTATGTTTCAATTCAGCAAATAGAATAGAAATAGTCTGGAGACATTGGATTATATAGAATTGATAAACTATTTTATGTACTTCACTAATATACTATCTATGCTGGTGAAATAGCAAAAATAGGCTTATACATTGTATCAGCTACACTTTATAGAATGGACACTTAACAAAATTTAGAAAATAAAGAAAAAGTGAAAGAGAATATGCAATCGGGTTACAAATTACCACTGTTGTTATGCACACCATGTCACCCCTCCTCAATCCCTTTCATTAATGGAAAGGACAGCTCACAGGAGTTAGACTGACGTAGCCTACTGCAAATCAGGATGCTGTTTTCAAGAACTACAAAAATTCTCTAAGATTCTCAATCAACAGTGGTGCTGTGATCAAAAACTAGCAGTGAGCAAAAACAAAGGGTCAAAGAAAAAATTTACACAATCTGTTAAAATTAAAATTCATTATTGTAATGATGTTTCATTGTTTATTAGTTATAGGACTACCTACGTACAAGTTGCATACAAGTTACCTGTATAGGCAGTCATTGCTAATTTATATTCGAGTAGTACTGTAGTACCTAAGATACTGAAGCTAGATAGATAAATAGAAGCAGAAATTTAGAAGCCATACCACATGGTGCAGACCACTCATCAGCAGTAAAACTGTAAACTATTGTGTTGTGCAGCAGCAACAGACTGTTTACAAGAAAAGTCTCAAATATTTGATTTCTGTGCTATTCATTGTCCCGTTCTTTAAAATACATCCACATGGATTTCTTTTCTTTATTGCACCCTTCTGAGTAAGCTCTAAAGACTGTTGTACTGTATGTAAAAATCTCAAATACTCAAACAAGCCCATCTTGCACCAACAATCATGCTATGGTCATAATCAAAATCATCACATTACCCCCCATTCCGATGGTTAATAATAAGAATATTAGTTGAAAGTGCTGGCCCATGCATGCACGATTTTATGCACTGCACTGCTGCCACAATAGTGACTGATTAGATAATTGCATGAGCGAGTACTGTAGGTGTACAGGTGTTCCTAATAAGAGATCAGCAAGAACAAAAGTAAAAGCATAGACATTACAGGAAACATGCTGCAAATACAAAAACACATGTGAAAGTCAAAGCACATGTAAAAAAAAAAAAAAAAAGAAAAATGCTGCAAAACCAAACACACAAAAAAGTCAAAGCACCTGCAGAAAGAAAAATGCTGCAAATTCAAACACATACAAAAGTCAAAGCACCTGCAAAAAGAGAAAATGCTGAAATACAAAAAGACATACAGAAGGCAAAGAACAAACATTTTGGAAACACACTGCAAATACAAAACGCATACAAAAGTCAAAGCACAAGCATTAAGAAACCTGCTACAAATACAAAAAGACATACAAAGGTCAAAGCACATGCAAAAAGAAAAATGCTGCAAAAGAGAATTGCTACACCAGAGGAGCACCAGAAAGATAGTGTGCGTGACCAGGAAGTAACAATGAATGAGACATCAATCAGTATTTCCAAGGGGTAAATTAACATTTTATCATTATGGTTATTAAAACCATTGTGTTGTGTATTATTACAGAAACAGAATGAAGTCATGTAATATTTAACCATGTGTTTTGTCTTTTGTATGTGTTTTTGTATTTGCAGCGGGTTTCCGTAATATTTGTGGTTTCAGTTTTGTATTCCCTAAGGGTCACTGTAATGTATGGTTGAATAGGCAAAAATAAAGTTCCTATCTATATAACTAGATATTAAAGCAACATGGAAACATTTTGTAATTTAAATAAAATTTTTTAAAGGTTTTTCACACATTTTTCATGATCTGACAATTCATCAACATAGTACATCTTTACTTTATAGGCCTTGGTTTTAGGTCACAGCAAACAAACTGAAAAATTAATAAAGAAAGTCTGACATGCAGCAACAGGACTTTCTCAGAATTGCTGCAGTGCAACACCTGCTAAAAGCCTCAACATGACAGAGTCATAACTGGGATGCAAAGCGTCTGTGCATATAAAATCTGGTCTGTGGCGGTCTCACAGTGATTCATATGTACTGGCTTGCATAGCATCAGAGGCTTAAGTGAGGGCATAAGCTTACAAAATGTATACCTACAAATAGAAATTAAATGACGAGCTACAAAGTTTTTTTTTTTCTAAATTGGTCTTTCACATAAGGGAGAGTTACTATATTTTAGCAATATCACACAAGCAACAGTGCAGTTATTCTGAATAACAACAACACAGCTAAAATTTCAGAATATGATTCTGCAAACACTATGATTTTAAGACTGTAGGAAATTTCAGTGTGGCTCATTATATTTTAAGAGATGTCATAACCATTAATTATTTTTGAACATTTCAAATGTAGTCACCAACTAAAAACCATCATTGCAGTTTGTAAGTTTTCTAAAGGTGGATCTTCATGATCTGTAGACTGTTCATAGATTTTGTATGTTTTATATGGCTCTTTGGTTAAGTAGGAATCTTGATGTAGACAGCCTTGAGATGTCACTATCAAAGTGCTTGTAAAAACCTCTTGAAACAGGCGATGGAACAAATCTAAACTAATAGAACATAATTAGGTAGACAAGTTTGGCGAAAGCTTGACACAAGTCTTGGCTTCCCTTTGTTAATGCTTAGCCAATTTGTAGGGGACAAAGTTACACTTTATGGACAAAAGTGTTTGGCCAAACCTGTTAATTATTGAATTCAGGTTTCAATCTGGCCCCTTATCCCAAGTGAAGGGCAATCTTAATGTTTCAGCAAACCACATCTTGGACAATGCAGTGCTTCAAACAACATTTTGTTCAACAGTTGTGGCAACAGTTTGAGGAAGGTCCTTTTCTATTGCAACATGACTGTGCCCCAGTGCACAAAGCAAGGACTATAAAGACATTAGTTTGGCCTTAACACAGAGCCCAGACCTCACCCCAACAAGCATCTTTGGGATAAACTGGAATGGAGATTGCCAGTCAGGCCTCCTCGTCCAACATAAGTGCCTGACCTTATAAATGATCTACAGAATGAATGGGCACAGATCTTGTGGACAGCCTTCCAAGTAGAGTGGAAGCTGTTATAGCTACACAAAAGGGGAACCGACTCCATATTGAAGTACATGTATTTAAATACAGTGTCACTGCAGGTTTGGCCAAATACTTTTGTCCATATAGTGTATGTCAGAGTTAAGCGACCAAGAACCAGCACAAATGTTAATGTGGGACAATTCAAAGCAAAAAGTTCAGAAATGTGCAAAAAAACAAAAAAACAAAAAAAGGCTTTTAAGTCAAAAGGTTGTGATGTTCTTCAGCACTCTATTTTTAGCTAACTTCTGCATTTTGCAGAAGACCCAGTTTGCACAAGTAAATAGGCAAAAAGTTTAAATGTTGCAATAAACATAAGATTTTTTAAGCAGTATGTATTCTGCGCATGCGTAGTCTATGTTGCATAATCGCGAGTTCATAGTGCAGCGGAGTGTTTACTGCCTGTCAGTGACAGCACACTGCAGCTACTGTGCTTTGTGTCTCAGCTGGACTAAGCATTTTCCTCGCTAAGTTCTTTAGAGTGTATTTTTATCAATGTAGGTGTTCAGATGCCATTACACTTATGTGACGTAATCGGTTTAAATCTGTCTCGTGTTACGGAAGTTTCTCTTACATGTGATTTACTGCGCGTGGAAACTTTCTGTACTTTAATCTAATTGTTCAGTGTATAATCTTCCTTTCTGATGAATAAAGTTATAGTGTCGTTCATGTACAACCGGTGCTGCACTAACTGAGTAGTGCATAACGCTACAGCGGATTATTATTTTCATTCGAAGAAAATGTCAAGACAACTTTGCTGAGTTGTTCGTAGCATGCGCTCTGTGCGCCATCTAGTGGCCAGTATTAGGAACAGCACGAGTGCGTCCTTTAAGTGAATATGTATCTATAGTCCATGTTTCTTGATCAATTCCACAGGCTTCAATACATTTGAAAAAAATATAAAGTTTATTTAAGTAATAATTTATTTTCATCATTTACTTCTCTAATAATGTAAGTTACAAAACTGACAGCATTCCTAAATGTTATACCATAACGTATATTATTAACTGTTGTTACACCCAACACCCAGTCTTGATGATGTGTCAACACCTGTGTGCTCCACTAGTTATTTTGTATCAAGATGAACACTATGCCTAAGGTTTGTCTGACGGATTTCGAGGAATATGCCAAACAGCATCTCTCCAAATCTATCTGGGATTATTACGCAGCTGGAGCAGATGAGTGCTGCACCAGAGATGACAACCTACAGGCCTACAAAAGGTATTTAATATATTTTATACTTATCCCTCACAATGATGAATGTGTGTTTGCAAATGCGCACATAAGAGACTACCTACTATTGATGGACCATCTTACTTACTTGATGGTGAGCAAATAACTGGACGAGTAAATGAATGAATTAAACAGCCCCAAATCATCCAAAAGACATTTCTGATTTTCTTGGTTGAAATCACCATCAGGATCCGTTTAAGGCCACGGATCTTGCGGGATGTGTCAGTGAGTGACACGCGAACAACCATTTTAGGCACGGAGATCAGCTTTCCAGTAGGCATTGCACCCACTGCTTTCCACTGTCTGGCCTGGCCCGAGGGAGAGCTAGCCACTGCCAGGGGTAAGTGTGAAAAATACTATTAAATGTAATAATACTTTGGCCCAATATGTAGTAATACACATCTGTATTTCAGGATTTTACCTGGAAGAGGTGTGTAGGAAATTACAGATGTATTTGCACCAGATGATAGGAATTTAATGTCATTTGAAGGATTAACTGTCAGATATGGTGTCACATGTCAACATTTCTTTAAGTGGCTTAGTGGTTAGCACTGTTGTCTCACATCTCAAGAGTTGGATACTTGATTCTCTTCTCCACTCTGGGTACGAGTTTGCATGTTCTCCTTGTGCAGGGTGGGTTTCCTCCAGTTATACTGGTTTTCTACAGTCAAAAGATTGGTGTTTAGAATAGTGTCTTGTAGTACTTTTGCCTTATCTGCCTTGTGCTATGAGTTCACTAGGATAGACAATCTGTCTTCTTATCACAGAATAATTGACATAGATGATGGATGGATTAACATTTCTTTAAGTATCTACAGCTAAACTACAACTAGTCTTTAGATATCCCCAATGCAAAAAGATTGTTTAGTAAAATATGTTATTTAAAATATATATTTTATTCTAGTTGACCAATCCTATGATACCTAAGAGACAAAACTTAATTCTGGGTAGTGTAATGAGAATAATGCAACTCTTTATTTTCCATAGGGCTTCTTACTATGATGTATAAGTAGAATACTAGATTTGGGCTGTGATACTATTTTCTAGTTAATGCGTATTTCCCATTATCTCCATCCTGGTTTTAATCTGCTCCTGCAGCCACAGAAGCTGTGAACACCTGTTACATTTCCAGCACGTATTCCACATGCTCGGTGGAGGAGATCTGTGCAGCGGCTCCAAATGGCTACCGCTGGTTCCAGCTCTATGTGTACCGTGACCGCAAACTATCGGAGCAGCTCGTGCATAGGGTGGAGGCACTTGGCTACAAGGCCTTGGTACTCACAGTCGACGTGCCGTATACTGGGAAACGTCGTGATGATATCCGGAACCAGTTTAAGCTCCCACCTCACCTGAAAGTGAAGAACTTTGAAGGCATGTTTCAGGTAATGATATACTGTACATTCACTGGAAATCTTTTTCTCTCAAACACTGTTTTATGTTCAATCTATTTATTTTTTCCTTATATTATTGCATTTTTATTTCATTGCCGTTATTGTTGCTTTGATATTATTTTATTGGTGCGTGTCATGTTTATTGTAAAGCCTAAATGCTTCCTCAAACAGGACACCGAAGAGCCTGATGAGTATGGTGTTCCATCTAACACGTTGGACCCATCCATAAGCTGGAAAGACATACACTGGCTGCAGTCTCTCACCCGCCTGCCCATTATTATTAAAGGTATCCTGACTAAAGAGGATGCAGAGTTGGCTGTGGAGCATGGTGTCCAAGGGATCATTGTATCCAACCACGGAGGCCGACAGCTGGATGGGGGACCAGCCACTGTGAGAAACAGCATTGGTTTTAGTGATTTCATACCTTAAATAACATCTCCTTTACAATGTATTTGTTTAAACAACTTCTTTGTTTGCAATTCTAAGACGTTTTTTTCCCCCTCCTGCTTTCACTCGTGTCCTCCCTTTGTCCTTGTCCTTTGCTCCTGCAAACAGATTGACTGTTTATCTGAGATAGTAGATACGGTGCAAGGCCGGATCGAGGTGTACATGGATGGAGGAATACGTACAGGCAGTGACGTGCTGAAGGCCTTGGCTTTGGGGGCCAAGTGCGTGTTTATTGGAAGACCAGCAATCTGGGGCCTTGCTTGCAAGGTAACTGTGCATGTGTTCCTGTGTGTGTGTGTGAATGTGTGTGTGTGCGTGCATGTGTGTGAATATGTGGAAGCAGTGGACTTAACACAAGCAATGTAAATATGGATATTCATGACTACTGGCATCTTTTGAATTTTGGCCGAGTTTATCTGCAGTGATGCTCATGTTTGCTTGAATAGGGTGAAGAAGGTGTGAAGGAAGTTCTGCAAATTTTGAATGAAGAGTTCCGTCTATCCATGGCCTTATCCGGTACTTCTAAGACTCATCATGTTCACTGTAGCTCAGTGCATTCTGAGTAAAAAGATTAATGATCATCCATCACATATCATTTTATTTATTAAGGTGTGTCTTGTCTTCTCAGGTTGCAGGAATGTGGCTGAGATCAACAGGAACCTCATTCATGTTTCTAAACTCTGATCAAATGCTGTGAAATAAGAACAAGATCACGATAAGTTTTAATCCACCAAGTTTTCTGTAGGACATCTTTAATGGCTCTGTAATAAGCACAAAATGGATGTAATATAATGCTTCACACTGTATTATTAATTCAAATGAACTAGTTACTGTATATGGGTGGCAAAACTTCTTAACACTAATGAATTTAATAAGAGTGAAGAGAAGTTTCTGTGCTTGTAAGTTAACGGAAGCTTGTTAGCTAGCCGACACAAACTGCAGATATGACAGATATAATATTAGTTCTTTATCGATGAGACATGACACTATATGACAAATGAGAGCCAGGTTGGTTGGTTTGGTAGCAGAAGATTATAAAATTTGATAAGTGAAGGTGGATATTATGGATTGTTTGTGGTGCAAACTGATAATAAACTGTTTATATCTGGTTGTGCAGTGATTTTTGAGAAAAAGGGGTTTGGAAAGTAATTAAAAAAGAAGGATAAAAGTAATGTCTTGTGATAAAGGGTTATTCAGTACCTGCCATTATTTGCTTTAATTAAATACCGGAAGCACAATATTCATAAGATTGAATAATAAACTTTATTGCAGAGCAGCCTCTGGCTTCTGGTTGATGATTTAATGTCGTTTTTTGAGGAAATACTGTATATGTTAAGGATTAAAAATAATACAGAATTTGTGAATAAGTTTGAAATGACAGCAATCGTGAAGATATCTTTAAAAATAACAACGTTACAGCAATTTTAGTCATGGCAACACTGACTCATTAATGTCTATTGACACATGATGTTGCTCAGGTCATAAACATATATAAAATAAGGTATAAAATAAAAGGTTATGCATTTTATTTAACAAAGAATTCTGCAAAAACAGTGTTCACTTCTATTGTGTCAAATCCATGATGGCGTATATGTATAGCTGAAATAAATGTAATGCTTGACACCATTTATCTTACACAGCTATTTAAAGTAAACTGTAAACTTTGGTGTGGTCTTTAAAAGATTCACTTCAGCACTAAAGGCAAGAGATCAAAGAATAGGGAAACACCACTATAAGGTAAGAGACATACAGATTAGGTGATGAGACTGAAGGTATAAACATGGACCCATACACCCAGACCCCTTGTTTCTACAGTATCACTGTTCCTGCTTCATCACTGTGTATAGATTTACCCCTTAATGTCGGTTTAGAGAACTGACAACAATCACCTCTTAGTTGAGAAATACATTAAAAAGAGGAAGAAAAAAAATGTCTGTGTTAGTGTGAGAGAAACAGACAGACAAAAACTAAGAAAAGAGAAGTGACACAGGAAGTTGGGTGGCTTGTGGTAAACAGCTCATAGCAGTAGCAGTGAGATGCTTAGTGCTGTGGTGCACAGAAGACCATCGACCTTCACGGACCATACAAGTATTCAGTAGGTTTCTGTATAGGTAACCCTTTTCTTGCACTCTCATGATATGCTATTATATTATGAACATTTTAAAGTCTTTTTCCTATATAAAGTAGGCATTTGCTCAGCAAATTGCTCATGAGCTGTGCAAAAGACATAGGCACATTTAAGTGCAAATGATGTGTTTATGTACAGTAGTCATGTAAATGACAGGGTAAAAGTTTTGGACATATAGTTTTTGTCTTGCCACGTTACACCTGTTCTGGTGGTTTCTATATGCAGGGTGCATACAAGGTCTTGTAACCTCCTTTCACTTCCTTTTTTGACACCCAGCTCTGTAAAAGTGTTTTCAGCGTGATCCCAGAACAGCATTTAATCGTTCTTTGGCCTGTCACGAGTACTGTGAGGAGCAACAGGGTGATTTTTAACTAAACAAATATGGGGTAAGATTTTTTTCTGTTCATTTTGTTTTAATAAGCATGAAAGATCACATGATATTTTAACAGCAAAGATGTGTAACAATCAAAGAATTTTAAAAAATCCTTAATTAATGGAGTGTTACTTAAGCTTCGACCTTACATACCCAAAGCGTTCGTATGGATTAGTGTCCATATATGAATGGCAACTGCTCAAACCAGCTGCTGTTATATAGATTATATAGACTGATTAAATTAATGTTAATGTAGTTTTTTTATATACTTCCTAACATAATGTTGCGTATGCACATCCTGAGACCATGCTGAATATCTCCAGATGCCACTATCTCCAGATGAGGACTGACTTACAGTACTTCTATTGATCACCACTCAGGTGCTGAGTGTGCATACATTTATTTGAATTTGTGGTTAATGAGACAGTTTGGATAAAAGGACATAAAATGTTGTAAATCACTGCTATATTTCATTTTACTTATTTTGCCAACGGTTTTATCCCATGCAGTGGACAGTTGAGCTGGACAGATGTTAAGCAGAGTTGTTTAAAAAAACACGCAATCTTCCGCTCAGTCAATAGTTCAGTTAACTGCTGGGCCATCACTGCCTCCTATATTCTAGTTCCTCTTGTAACTAGAATTTCTTTGCAACTAGAATTTCTTTGTAATGTCTTGAAAAACACTTAGCCCTCTGATGCCATCTCATATCCAAACCCATACCACATGGTGGGCTTCTGCTTTTCTCCTTTTCACATTCATCTTTGATGAACTGTCAGAAGACTTTATTCTGGTCTTATCTGGCAATAGAACCCTCTCCTAGATCTTTTCCAATATCTCCAGATGCTTGTATTTATATATTGTACATTTTTTCCCATAGAGTTACGTTTGGTCATTGTTGCACCATGGTTTCCAAAACAACATCTGCTTTTTGTGATCCTTGGAGCAAATGCAGTTGAACAAGGAATATCATGTGAGGTCAAAATGTACATGGACCAAATTGTTACTAGACTTGGGAAGAATAAAACTGTGAACATATAATATATCTTTTCTTTATAGTAATATATTATTAAAGAATTTTATATAGCAATATTTGAATTATAACCTGAATTATAGCTCCTGATGGTGATTTGATGCATGCAACCATTTTATTATAGGCTTCAGAAAGGTTCTCAATCACAGTCCAAGGTGTCAAGTGAACATAACTGAGTTTTTGTGCTCTTAATAACACACATAGGCAATTACTCAGCTCATGAGACCCTGACCTCATGAGGTCATGAGGAGTTAAGTAAACGAAAAGAAGGAAATGCAACTAATGTGCTACTAATGACCCGATCTTCTTTCTTTCAGAAATAGTGGAGAGGAAGGAAAACTGCACCGAAAACTGTCTCGCATAGGGAGCAGGAGTCAAAGAGAAGCAGCAAGACCTCCCCCCCCTCAAGCGGAGAGGCCTCCAGCCGCCGCACCACCCAGACAACCTGAACCTGCTCCAAAACCTCCAGAGGCATCTGCAAAACCTTTAGAGCCTGCTCCCAAACAGCAAGTGGTCTCACCAAAGCCCGCTGACATTCCCGCAAAGCCTAGTCTTCCTCCCAAACCTCACATACAGGTGTTCAACAGCAAAGATCATGGAAATGCCATACTCAGGGTAAAGAATAGTGTTTTTTTTACTAATAAAAGCATGGAATAAAGAAGGATTAAACTGTTGTTGCCATATTTTTATTAGGCCAATTTCATTGGAATTTTTATTCAATAAAACATTATGCTCATATGTTCTTTCTAACAACAAGTGTAATGCTTTGTCAGGGTCTGGATAATTTTCGCTCTGATGAAACCTTGTGTGATGTCACTCTGGTGCCCGGTGATAGCACTGAAACCTTTCCGGTTCACAGAGTGATCATGGCTTCAGCCAGTGACTACTTCAAGGCTATGTTCACAGGTAATTCCTAAAAAAGATCTAAATGATGTTGGGACGTTCTCATTGTTTACTTACAATAAATGGCTCAGGTTTTTACTATTCCAACACAAACTACCTATTTCACTAATGGCCCTCTATCTGGCAGGTGGAATGAAAGAACAGGACCTGGCAGAAATTAAACTACATGGAGTGAGCAGCTCAGGCCTGAAAAACATAATTCAGTTTATCTATACCTCTCAGCTAAGTCTTAACTTAAGCACTCTCCAGGATACTCTAGAGGCTGCCAGCTTCCTCCAGGTGCTTCCAGTTCTCAATTTCTGCAATCAGCTACTTAGCAGTGAGGTACTGTGGCTCTTACATAGAACTTTTTGTAATTCTGAAATTGCAAATACCAAATTCATACAGTGTTTTTTTTTCTTTCTTTTTTTAACTTTCCTCATATGGTAGGTCACCATAGAAAACTGCACAGAAGTTGAGCGCATTGCTAACGATCTTCTCCTGGAGGATGTCCAGACCCACATATACAACTTTGTCTGTGAGAACTTCTCATCTCTAGTGCAGAGTGGACGATTTCTGCAGCTTACTGAGGCCAGCATGGCACATGCCCTCTCGAGTGATTCACTAAAAGGATTCTCGGAAATGGAGCTCTATCGCACAGCCCGTGCTTGGCTGGCCCATAAACCCAGTGAACGCCGGCCTGCAGCCTACTCCTTGATGCGTCACATTCGCTTCCCCCTAATGAGCCCTGCTGAACTCTTACAGATATCTCAGGAGGACCAGATTGATGGTTCAAGTGATGAGGAAAAGGAAGGCAAGGAGCCATTCATGCGCTCTGACACAGCTTGCGTGAACCTACTCTTGGAGGCCAGCAACTACCAGATGATGCCATTCCTTCAGCCATCACTCCAAACTGAAAGGACTCGCATTCGATCAGACACAACACACCTTCTGGCACTGGGTGGGGTGATGAGGCAGCAGCTGGTGGTGAGCAAGGAGCTTAGACTGTATGATGAGGAAGGAGAAGGCACCTGGAGGGCCCTCCAGCCAATGGAAGTGCCTCGCTACCAGCATGGAGTGGCTCTTTTAGGTGGCTTCCTTTACATTGTTGGAGGGCAGAGCACTTATGACACAAAGGGTAAGACAGCAGTGGACAGCGCATATAGGTACGACCCTCGTTTTGACCGTTGGCTGCAGGTGGCCTCCTTGAATGAGAAGCGGACATTCTTCCATCTCAGCGCCCTAAAAGGGAAGCTCTATGCTGCTGGAGGGAGAAACGCCACTGGCGAGATTGGTAAGTTTATGGGATTTAGGTCAAATTGATCTCTAGAACTAACACTTATAGGAAACTATGTTCAAAAATCTAGTAGAAAGCCCTTCTAGAAGAGACTATTATAGCAGCAGAGGGAGATCAGCTCCATATTAAAGCCCATTGGTCATATATGATGAGCTCCATATTAATGCCCATGGTTATGGATTGGGCAGATACAGCAGTTAGCCATAATATTACATAAACAATTATGCCCAATATTGTGTAGGTTCCCCTTGTGCCACCTGGGCATCTCTTGCCCCTCAGGGCATGACTCCACAAGACCTCTGGGGGTGTGCTGTGGAGCCTGGCACCGGGACTTTGGCAGCAGTGCCGTGGGTTGCAGGGGAGGGCCTCCATGGATTAGACTTGTTTGTCTGGCACATCCTATGGGTACTCAGTTGGATTAGGATCTGGGGTCAGCAGCCTTGGCTTGTCTGTGACCGGCCAGGATGCCTTTTATATGATATGATATATGATATGATATGATATGATATGATATGATATGATATGATATGATATGATGTTATGGCTGATTGGTGTACTGTATGTATGAGTTTGATGGTCAATTGTCTACATACAGTACTGCCCATATTCAGTATTTTAATAATGAGTAAATGAAAGATAGGTAAATATTTTTTTAAATGTTTTGGAAATACTACATATACCTTTACATTTCTACTAAAATCTTTCCCACAGACACAGTGGAGTGTTATAACCTGAGCAAGAATGAGTGGGCCTTTGTTGCACCCATGAGTGAGCCCCATTATGGCCATGCTGGTACAGTACATGGAGGACTGATGTATGTGTCAGGTAAGTACCAAAGTATAAAACTAATTATGCAACATTGTTCGGTTAAAAGCTAAAAGTCAAGTTAATATTTAGTCTAGACAAAAAAGATGGAGTGTATTTTCTTGACTGATTTCAGTCTGAACTAGCTCTTTAATAATATGTTTACTAGAAGATGTCATACAAGTATTTTTACACAACCTCAAGGCTGCAGTAACAGCCCCTAGCAGCTCAATAAATGAGACCCTTTCCTCTAAAATAGGAGTTTTAGACGTGTAACGGCTTCCAATTTACATAAATATACTGTATTTGATGATTCGTTTCATTTCTAAAATACTGACCTTTATTCAGATTCATGAGAGTTATAACTAGCCTGAAAACCTGAGTGGGTGGAGGTTTTGGTAAATTTGTGAGGTCATTTAGTTTAGCACTCCTAACCACATCCTTCCTGGAGACAGCGATGAGAAACTAAAAGCAGAGGCTTAACAAACCAGGGAAGAAGTAGAGCATCAATACACCATGCAACATCTAGATAATGAAATTACATATATTTGTCTTCTTTCTATTTGTCTTCTTTATATATGTCTTCTTTCATTAGGGGGAATAACAAGAGATGCTTTCCAGAAAGAGTTGTCTTGTTATGACCCAGCCACAGACTCATGGAGTCGTCGTGCAGACATGATGGACCTGCGTGGACTCCACTGCATGTGCACTGTCGAAGACCGACTCTATGTGATGGGGGGAAACCACTTCCGTGGAACAAATGACTATGATGATGTCCTCAGTTGTGAATACTACACCCCTACAACTGACCAATGGACAGTGGTGGCCCCGATGCCCCGAGGTCAGAGTGATGTTGGCGTGGCCGTGTTTAAAGGCAGGATTTATGTTGTAGGAGGCTACTCTTGGAACAGCCGTTGTATGGTCGACATTGTGCAGTGTTATGACCCTGAAAAGGATGGGTGGGAGAGGGTTTTTAATGTGCTCGAGCCTTTGGGAGGTATACGTGCTTGTACCATGACTGTACATCGTCCAAGTGGGTCTGTAGATGAAGTGCAGTTACAGGAATGTCCACTTCAAACAACTAAGAGCTGAGGAACAAAAGAAAAATGTTTTCACTTGTATGAATCTTATGCAGTTACCATATATATCTATATAGCGTATATTTAGTGTATATATATTTGTTTTAAATGTGAATGGAGAGTGTTGTCAAGAATTAGGGCGAAAACTTATTTTTTATGTAATATTTTACGCTCTGCGTGGCATTAAAAAGACCTGCTTTTTATACAATCATTTTCTAAACTATGTACTGTATACCCAACTATAATGGAATGAATAACTCAAATATCTAAAATATATGAATATATCAATATATCGATATATATATTTTTAAAAAGGTCAGATGTGGAAGAAGAGTCAGCTATTTCCGAAAGCAATTTAGAGTCACCAGTTCATATACATATACATAGTGTCCACTTTATTAGGAAATCTCTAACTAGCCATTCATGTGGCAGCATCACAGTCCATGCAGTCTTTCAGATATAAGACAATACCTTCAGTTAATCAAACATGAGAATGGGGGAAAAGTGTGTGACATCTTTGTGACTTTTACCATGTTGTTGGTACAAAATGGACTGGTTATAGTATTTTCCAGGCGGGGGGAGTATCTCTAATACTTGTATAGAATGGGGTGGGGGGGAAATATTTTGTGTACAGAGGGCCTGCAGTCTGAAACACCTTGTTGAGATAGATCAGAGGAAACTGTTCAGACTAGTCTGAGCTGACAGGAAGTCTATAGTATCTTAAAGCACTCTTTAAAACTGTAGTGAGCAGGAAAGCATCCCAGAACATGCAGCTCATCAAACTTTGAGGTGGTTGGGCTACAACAGCAAAAGACCACATTGTGTTCCACTCCTGTGTCCGCCATAAACAAGAATCTATAAAAAAGGCTATTGTGGCCACAGGCTCACCAAAACATGTTCCATTTGAAGACTGAAAAAAAAAAACTCACAGGGGCCTAGAGCCTATCCCAGGAGACTTCTGACTTCTAACAATCTGGCTATTTTCCTCTTATCAACAGAAATGTTTCCAATATTGGGACGTGGGACAGTTACTTTTAAAATGTATTTCACAACAGATTACAGAATTCATGCCCTCAAACTTAATTTGTAACATATTTCAATGGACTATTCAGAGTGAATAAGTTATTTTAAATACTTTGCATTACTTCAACATTGTTTTACATTAATATTACATGTGGTCTTTGACAGATGACATAAAACCCACAAAACTGAAATGCATTAAGTTTAACCATTTGGATGTATTTTTATCCTGTGGTTCAAGCCATTCTGTAGTTAGCGCAGGGGATTTTCTTTTTGTTCGCTTCCTTTATTTTACGAATGTGTAACCTTGGGTGAAAAACAGCTGCTGACCACAACAAATGCTGAACTCAGTGTTTTGTTTTTTTAACCTTCAAAAAGTACATGTAGGGGAGATAATAGAGAGCTTTTGCATGGTTTGGGTTACAACAGTAAAATGCAAAAACACCACTTTTGCCAAGATATCACCATTTGTGTGTGTTTGCTCTCCACATTTCCATGAAGGTAAGTAAAAGTTTTTGTTGTCAAAGTAAGGTTACTAAATGTGCTTGTTTGCTTTCTTATAAAGCAGGTAATGTTAATATTCTTTCTATGCATCGGGTTAAATTTGCCACTCTAGTACATGAGAAACCCAGGCTGGCAGCAGATATGAATTATTCTGCTATTATTAAAACTATAAACTATCATGCAATCTTCCTGTTATGTAGCTAGCTACAAAAACAACACTTACATCACAGCAGGCCAAGCTGCATATGAGTAAGTCAGACTAGACACCATCCCTAAATTAGAGCTAGAGAGACATTGCACATAGAGGCACTGCATGCTTAATAAGACAGTGGGAGGAGCTAAGAAAAAAACTGTAAACAGCTGAGACAAGGGCCCACCAGACTGGAGAAAGTGTTTGTCATGTGCTGATGCTTTATCCTGCCTGCCACTTCTCTTTCAGTTATGCATTTTGGGACTGCTTTTAACCAAGTATTGCATGAACAATAAATTATGCGCAATTACATTTTTCATAATTGTGTTGTTCTTGACTGTTTTCTTGTTATAAATACTTTGACAGCCAAATAACGGGGAGGGAGGGTTTAAAAGCAAGTGAAAGCTCGGTACCAGTTTCCATGATTACAGCCAGTCTACCCTTGCAGTTATTCAGTCAAAATTCAAATCTTGTTCCCAGCCATTGGTTAAATTCAAATTCAATTTCTAATTGTAATTTTCACATACACAGTCATACACAGTATGATATGCAGTGAAATGCTTTTACAACCGCCCATGACCTAAAAAATTCAAAAAGAAAATAGAGTATTCAAATAAAAAATATGAAATAAGAATATAATAATAAAAATGATACAAATATAGAAAAGTTTTAGCTGTAAAATGTACAATATGTACAAGTAAAAAAATAGAATTGAAATGGAATTGAAATGTAAAAGCAATGTCCAGTCATGAGCAGAACAGTTCCAGATGTGCAAAATGTAGAACATGGTCAAATGAGAGTTAAATGTGTAAATATGCATTAATGTGCCTTGTGCTGAGTGGTATATGAGTGGGAGCAGATCAATGTGTTTCATCCTGTGTGTTGTTGTGATTGAGAGCCCGTAGGGAAGAAGCTTCTACTCAGTCTCTCTGTGTTGGCCTTCAGGTAGCAGAAGTGCTTTCCTAACCGCAACAGAGAGAATAGACCATAATTCGGGTGGCTTAGGTCCTTCACAATCTTCCCGGCCTTGGTCCAGCCCCGCTTGTGGTAGACTGAGTGCAGGTCAGGGATCTCGGTACAGATGGTGCGCTCAGCTGATCACACCACCCTCTGTAGAGCTCGTCTGTCCTGCATTGTGCTGTTCCCAAACCAGATTGCAATGTTTCCTGTCAGGATGCAGGGTGCAGGAGTAGCACCTTGTGGGTGCAGGAGTAGCACCTTGAAGGGCAGTCTGAAGTCTCTGGGGCAAAAATGGCTGAGAAGATGAAGGGAGTTTGGTTGTCACAGTATGTTTTGACACACCTACACATTCAAGGGTTTTTCTTTATTCTTTACTATTTTCTACATTGTAAAACAATACATTGTAAAACAATGTTTTTATTTATTTATTTATTTATTTATTTATTTTAGATTCTTCAGTGTAACCCCTGTTTACTCTAATGACCGTTTTGCACACTATTAGCAGCCAAAAAGTGCTGAACATATACAGGAACTGCTTCAAGAAAATAAAATAATTCCAGGTGATTTTAATGCGGTCTAGTTGTTGTCATCACATCTAGATTATACTTTAGCCAATGCACCTTTGAAAAACATTCACTGTCTACTTTATTAAAAACAAAGTGTATATTCACGCAGTGAGGTTTATGTCCACAGCAAATATATAAATGGGGGAAAAGTATGATATCTTTGACTTTAACTCTGTAGTCGATACCAGAAGGACTTGTTTTAGTATGTGAGTCATTGTATAATTTGGGTTATATTCCATGTCCGCTAATGAGAAGTATATTTTTTCTAAATATTTCCTTCAAAAATATCATATTTTACCTATTAAGCAAACGCATGTTATAATATTGCTCAAACATTATGTGCATCCTTTGCTTTACTTAACTTGAAAATACATCATAATTGTTGCCAAATTAAAAATATTTGCATGTTCTCCCTGTGCTTGATGGGTTTCCTCTGTATACGCATACCAGGGCTTGACATTGGCACCCGCCCACCCGCCAAATGCGGGTAAAATTGGGCTGTGGCGGGTAATAACTTTAGTCTC
>JAQMYL010000035.1:12236227-12247010 GCA_030014365.1 Clarias pachynema
TCTAAGAATTTTCTTAGAATTTCATCACTAGGAGCAACTTTTAGGCTTAAGAAGCTTTGTGAATACGGGCCCAGATGGGTAAAATTATTGTCCTGCATCAAACGAAGAAAACAACTAAATATATTGTTGAAACTACTAAAATTGTGTTATGGAATGTTAGTGGTGAAGAAATGTGGTCAGAAAAACACCCTGAATGAGCATGAAATCAAATGGCAAAAAAATAACGGTACAACTAACAGCTATGTTTAATAGTGAAAGTAAAAGCATTTCCACATGCACAATGTGGATTGAACTCAAGGAATTGGGACTAAACAGCTGTCCAGTCTTAAGAAAACCAGTTGTCAGTGAGGCTAATCAAAAAATAAACTTGGAAAAAAGGTCATGTGGTCTGATGAGTCCAGAATGATGGGTGCATGACGATAAGCAGACAGGCAGATGATGTGATGTTTTCATCATGCCAAGTACCTACCGTACAAGCCTGTGCGGACGGTGTCATGATCTGGTGTCGCGTCCGTTGGTCAGGTCTAGGTTCATTAACGGTATGTGTCCAAAAACTTAGGACAACTGACGACCTGAATATACTGAATGACCAGGTTTTTCATCAATGGATTTTTTCCCTTTCTGACAGCACAGACCTATTCCAAGATGATAATGCCATGATTCATCGGGGTCAAATTGTGAAATATTAGTTCAGGGAGCATGAAAGATGAAAGTTGGACTGCTGCGTAAAGTCTTCTCCAACACATCCAAAGATTCTTAACCCCATTGAGAATCTTTGGATGTGTTGGAGAAGACTTTATGCAGCAGTCCAACTTTCCCATCATCAATACATCATCAATAATTTCAAAGAGAAATGAATGCGACTCTGGACTGAAATAAATGCTGTGACGTTGCATAAGCGTATTAAAATTATGCCACAGTTGTAATGAAGTTAAAAGGTGATCCAACAAACTATTCATGTTTTTTTTTTTGCTTTGCAGTTTATGAAAACATATGCTTGCATATGAAATCCTGAAGTTCCTGTTGTGTTTTGTCTTCCTTCATAGTCCATCACATAATGATTGAGCTGAAAGTGTCTCCACTGATAAAAAGTGCTGTGGTGCAGGTCACACTGGACTCCATGAAAGACATCAAGACATTGCAGAAACTCCATCTGTGTGTATAACCTATTTCCAGCATATAAAATATTAGCACCAACTACAACTAAAGCCCTTATTGAAAACAAATACATTTCACATATGATCATATGTTTTTCACATGTAAGTAATATTTGGTCAAATGAAAAACATGTGAAGGTTCATCTTACCATGTTATATACTTTTGTGTAGAGTCTATTACTCTTTGCACAATAGAACTACAGTACATTTGTTTCATATACTCAGAATGGTTATCTGTATACATATTCCAGACAGACCGGCAAAACCATTTATAAGAAAGTGGTAGGGCATCCAGTGCAACTGTGCAAGATTGAGTCTATTCACATGCAGAATATTGGAGCATTATTCTACAATCAAAGACACATTCATTTTAAATACATCTGTATCTCTGAGATTCCTAAAATGAGGTAACATCTATATAAATGCATCTCTTCCATAAAGAATTAAACAAACCTATATATTTAGCAAGGCATATTGTTAATGTCTGTGTGAAATGTGTGTTATTGTTTCTCATGCATGCTTAGCAAGCTGGACACATTGTGTGTGGAGAACATCAAGATTAGCAGGAGTGCACTGTGGTCACATGATCTTATCCAGGTGTGCTGAACATCAAGAGGGCGAAAGGAAACTCACACAATGGACAAAATTAGAAAATGCTTCTGACATTGTACCAATGTACAAATTACATGTTAGAACCGTATATGTAAATACAACAGCATTTATTAAAGTGTTCCACTAAAAAGCTGACATATTGCATGTATAGTGTAAAAATGCAATTTACAAAATCATTAACATTAAAATTAACATTATTCATGATATTCAGTCAGATATTACTGACAAATTACGAGGGACGTTCAAGTCAAACCGGGACTTTTGATTGTGCCGAATAACACTAATTCACTTATCCCAGCATTTCACTATTGTCAAGATTCCCTCTACAGTATGGCCTAAACATGTGGAAATGGCTTGGAGTGAGGTCTTGATTGTACTGGGATGTGTCGATAACTCCCAACCAAGTTCCTATAATATGCAACAGGTGTTTGAATCATTGCAAGGACATATGGCCTTCTTTAAAATGTTTGCACCATTCAAGAGTCATAACGGTCACAAGAATTTGTGGTTTGACTTGAATGCTCCTCCTATAATGCCTTTTAACACTGGTCAGTTACTGGAGTTCTTTCGTACAAATAATGCATTACTGTTAAGATAAAAATTCTTCACGTTGACATCTCATGTGCCGTATTACTTACTATATGTTTGATATTTTGATATACAGCAGCATGTCAGTCTGCCTATTATTTAATGTATAAATTAACCTGTGAAATTAATAACAAAGTTCATGCAGATTTATGTACAATGGTTGGAAATTAAAATGTAGCATAAAGCTTAAACTACTGCAGGCAAACTTTAGAATGGTATCAATATCAGCCATGCACTAAATTTTCACTGAGATTTTTTATTAATGAAGAATTGGCCCCATGAAAATATATTGACTCCTTCTCCTTAATTAAAGACTTGCATAAAATAATATACGTTGGTTCAATGTTTTTCTGTAAATGATTCTCTGTATTCTTTACTTTCCTGTGTTAAAAAATACCAAACACATTGTGAGATTAGAAATGAAGTGAAAAGTGAAGCAGAACTTTTATTTACATTCAGTTCTACAAAAAAAAAAAAAAAGATACTGCAGGCTTAATAGTAACATTAAAGAAAATAGATACTTTTTTTGGTTTTCCAAAAGTCTTCATAATGTACATCAGGGAATTTATCATTCATTCATTCATTCATCTTCTATACCGCTTTATCCTGTATTCAGGGTCGCGGGGGGCCTGGAGCCTATCCCAGGAAGCTTCGGGCACGAGGCGGGGTACACCCTGGACAGGGTGCCAATCCATCGCAGGGCACAGGAATTTAACAAGTTTTTAGCAAAATGTTAATTGATTTACACAACATCCTTTAAATGCCACACACACACAATCATCTCTCCCACTCATGATGACTTTAACACATCTGGGCCCGTATTCACAAAGCTTCTTAGAATTCTCTCAGAGAGCTCCTGTCTTAGCTTAAAATGTCCTAGCGGGGAGTTCGAGACTAAAAGTGATTTAGGAAACTCCTCACAGCAATTCTGAGTAAGGAAAGTACAAAAGCCTTTATCTTAGTGAGGAGGTGTGTTTGACCCCATTACTAGAGATGATGCAGTAATTCAAGGACTGTGATTGGTTGATAAACAATCTGTAAAGGTCTGTAAAAATGCACTCTTTGTGAAAATAGAAAATATGATAATAGAATAGACTGTGAAATTGTAATGTTTGTACATAAAAAAAATTGTATAATCATGAATGCAGGCTACTTTATGCAAAGTTTATTTTATAGGCTAAATATCTTAAAGTTAATTAAAACAGCCAAATGTTGAAAATGTGCCTACTTTTGAAGCAACCACTTACCACACAGTAGTTACTATATACTGTAGGTTCTTATATTTATTTACTATACTGATTGTATTGAGATTTATGGGAGCAAAATGGCTCACCTTTTACCAGTTTACATGATTGCAGGACAGTCGATTTAAGTTGAACTTTTGGATGGTATGTAGACAACAATCCAAGAGAGATGGAAGGAAGTAAAAGAACAAGAAAGCCAAATTGGACAGAAGAGCAGTGTTTAGTACGTAGTGTCTACTTTTAGTGTTTGGAGAATATTTTTTCTTTCCGACATTTTGTCCTCTGCTATAGAAAAGTCCTCCTCTCTACTTTTTTTTTACTACAATTTTTACCTTAGGAGCTGTTTTTAGGGCTAAGGTGTTTCGTCAATCATTTTTATCTTTACTAAGATTTAAGGGGAAATTCTAAGAAAATGTCATAATTCTAAGAATTTTCTAATTCTAAGAATTTTCGCAGAATTTCGTCACTAGGAGCAACTTTTAGGCTTAAGAAGCTTTGTGAATACGGGCCCTGGTGTTGCATGTAACTTTAAATGTGTTCCATTAAATGATCTTTAAGCTTTCTGGTCAGGGCCTGAGAATGATTTTAATAAGTTCTTATTTTGTCGAAAGCATTATAAATGGGAAAAAAAGATGAAAATACAGAAATAAAAATAAAAAAATTGGTAGAGATTATGCTAAGAAGTGTTACATTTCCTGTGTGTATGGAGACTTTTGGGATACCCTGTGTAATGATATTAACTTGGAAACCCAAACTATTTTTGGCTTTGTTGATCAAGCCCAGGGGAGGGGTATATTCCTGCTATACTAATATAGTTAAATCCTTTCTAAACTCTTTAAGATTTTCAATTTACAGTATATTTCTGTACTATGGAAATATAACCTATGACAGCAGAGAAAACAAGAATCATGTAGTGAGCTTGCTGACACCCTGGTTCCAGTCTTGGCTTTGTTTATGGATTAGATTATTTTTAGAGCCTTGGGGTATCCGTGGGAGCCAGTGGAGCACGTCCTCTTTGATATCGAAACCTTCCAGGAGTATCACCTTCTGTCAAATTTATGAAGAAAATCAACAAGTGTCAATTGCAATGTGATGACCATAGCTTACAAAAATAGAAACCTTTCTCTAGTAACTTATGTTGAATTTTTTTCTTTTTTATCTTTATGAATCACCACTCTAATCAGTCTCTCTCTAAAGTATGGTGTAGCCTATCCGTCCACATAGTCCAATCCATATCTCTCATTCCTACACAGGCCTTGTGCACAAGGTCAGCATTTCAATGACAGTGGAGCCCATCAACTCCCATCAGCTGTCCTGCATGCCATCCAATACCACCTTTTCCACCCCCTAATGAAACACAATATCACGCACAGCTGGTGCAAGCATGGATTTCCAAAGGAGCAAGAGGTGGATTAATGGAGCCTACAATTTTGGATCATTGGATTTCCAGTCTTTAAACAAACAGATATGCACAATGACGACACACTTGACAAAGAAAATTGACTCTCATTCAGTAATTATATTTGGATTTTTCACTTATATTAAAATGTGTCCTTTGATAATAAACAGCCTAATCCCTTATCTCTCATTTGACTCACAGCAGTGCATATTGACATAAACACAAAGATGCATCCAAAGAAACAGTGAATTTCTAAGTTTTCAGTTTTGTTTTTGCTACATAGAATGAGTCTAATTTTTTATCATTTTCATGCACACAATAACACTCATGGAAGAGTTAGATGTTAAATGCACATTCGCTGCGAAGCATTTTCTTTTCCTGCATTAGTTAAGTGCTTGGTGCAAAATGAGTGCAATGGTGGAACTCCAAAACACACTGCACAACACATGCCCCTCACCAAATGATCAGTTCTAAACTATTTGTGCGTACTTACATGTAACTTGATAAGTGGCCAGTGTGTTAGCTTCAATGCCCTATTTCTACTTCAAATAATCCCTTTCACTCCCATAGTCCACTAGAGAGCCTATCATGTCAGCAAAGTCCTCGAGGACTAGGCTGGTTGAGTCCTCACCCGAAGGCATCTCAGGATCCGCAGCCGAGGAAGAATGTCGCTGGGAAGGCTGACCTTTAAGAAGTGCGTTCTTCTCCTGTCCTTGTTGAGAGCTTGCTTGATGTGCATGCTGGTTGCTAGGTGCTGGGTATATTGACATGACTGTCTGATTCCCTTGGCTTCCCCCGGGTGGGGAACTGCCACTGCCCCTCTCACTACTTGGTGGTGATGGGGCAAGGACATGGTAGAGGCTGGGCAGACGGATGTCAAGATGAACCCCACTCTTGACAAATAGTTTGTCATTAAGGGAGTAGAGTTTGTCTGCAATGTCGCTGCCGAGCATGACAGAAAAGAGACGAGCAATGTAGCGATCTTTGGACAGAAGGAGATAAAGACGTCGGCGAGGCCAGGAAATGTAGTGGCAGTCCGTCTCTGCTGTCAGAGTCACCTGAGAATGGAGAAGACCAAAGATGACAAGAGATATATTTAAAGTTATGCTTGCATTCCACCATATTAGAGATTTGGGACCCTAAAAGCATTTTTATTGCACCTGGAAATTTCCCTCCTCTGTTGGTCTGAGTGATTCCCATTCTGGAGAATCCAGGAACTGGTGAGGGAATATGTAATGAAGAAACTGCCCTTCTAAAGACACTCGAATCCTATGAATAGAAAAAGACCACAACTGGTTGGATCTATAGACAAACTTGATATCATTTCAAGTATTCAAAATGTTTTATGTGATTCTAATCAAATCAAGTTTAAAATTTTATTTTGCTAAAAATAAACATCAGCATGATTTTAGAAGTTTTGTCAAACAAATCATAAATCAATTATCGTAATTTTACTAAACACAGTACCTAATCAAGCACCACTTTAAAAAACAGTTGTCTAAAAAACAGTTGTCAAAAAATACATTTTTAGCTGCCTACAGTCAAATCTTATTGTGAAATGAGCAATTCAATTTCTTGATTTGCAAAATAATAATAATAATAATAATAATAATAATAATAATAATAATAAATGCCGCCATGATTATTACTTAGTTTTTTTTTTTTATAGAAAATAGAGTCAAAGACTACTAACAATTAAACAATATGAAGAATATTTTATTATTATTATTATTATTATTATTATTAATAATAATAATAATAATAATAATAATAATAATAATAAATATTGTTGTTATTGTTATTATAAAACAAGATGCACATTTGCAAACAGGAAACCATTTGCGTGCAGGAAGCTTGTAATAACATGTAGGTATAGTTTAAATGCATAATATATAAATGATCAGTGTCCTATTATTCATTAGGTCATTATTTAGGTTAAAAAAAATAGGTGCTATTACACAGACCTATTGCATAACTTTAGTAGTTAATATGTTTATGCATTAGATTTGCATAAAATAATTATGTGATGAAAACCATGGTTACCTAATATTTATAAATAAAGTATTCTAATATTTATTCATATACTGTATTGTGTATATAAGACAACATTTATTTCCAGAAGAATAAAAAATAGCACACAAATCTATTGGATTATCCACTAAAACTCTGTTGTTGCTGGTAACCGTCTGTTTGTTGGTAAAGTTTGCTATGTAAACCGTGTGTAAATGTGAATATAAATAAATTACTTATTTTTTATTTTGTTTTTTTGTGCACTGCACCTCCAATTTACCTTATTTAATTTACTCCATACATTATTTCTTATATCTAGATGTATAACTGGTTCCTCTCAAGGTTTCTTCCTATTACTATCTCGGGGAGTTTTTCCTTGACACTGTCGCCGTCGCCCTCTGCTTGCTCATCAGGGACAATCTTATCATTTTGATTCATACATGTTCACATCTCATACAAACTTAAAGAATTCTTTTGATTGTGTAAAGCTGCTTTGCGACAATGTCAATTGTTAAAATCGCTATACAAATAAAATTGAATTGAATTGAATTGAATAACTATACAAGACCTGCAGCAATTGCAGCATTTTAAACTAATTTGACATGTAGTCAGTGGATCAATGAGGAGACGCTTACATTTTTATTTCTAGCATGAAAAAGCTTGTTTCTATGCAGCTTTGATGAAAAAGGTCATAATTATTTAATAATTATTATTGATCACTGAAAAACCCTAATTCTGAATGTCCTTACTAACCTCCCAGAGAGCAGAAATGAGAGCTGGTCAATTGGTGTTTTTCCCTCTATGGCATAAGTCTCCTCAGTCTTGAGAGCGAGAACCTTGTTCTCACAGGCAGCAGTGATCTCTTTGAACACCGGCACAGGTACATCCAGTGGCAGATAGACTGCAGAGTAAAGTGCAGAAAGCTCCTCATTGGTGAGACCATCTCGCATTAGCCGAAATATCAGGTGGCACACCTGGGCTAAGCACTGAAGCATCAGCAACATGTTCCAGAGAAAGACATCGAGCCCACACACTGATAGCCAGCCCCACAATGCCAAGCAAAGGAAAGCAGGAGCCAGAAAACTGAAAATGTATAGTGCTCCATAGGTTCCACTGCCACCCATGTACCCTAAAAAGAGGATGGTGTTCCCCAGATGGTAGATGGCACCCTCCGTGCTGTTGCTCCATTCTGTGCATAATGGATGACCATAGATTATTGTACCGATGCTAAAGTTGGTGCTGCTCATGTTCTTCTCTCACCACACCCACATGAACGAGATTTCTTCCAGTCCAGAATGAGTCTTTAAAAGTCTGTTGTTTTTTGATTTGTCATAAATTTTCCTTTTTTTTCGTGAAGCCAAAGTGTTCACCAAGAATATAAACTCAAATGTAAAGTTCTAAAATGTTCCCCCTTGCCGTCTTAGCTACTTCCTTGTTTTCGTGGAATGTAGCTGTCTTCATTCTGTGAGCCTCTTCATCTCTCTTCCAACACCTCTGCCGTAGATTTCCACTAGATCACCTGCTACGTCTCGTCTCGCCGTGTTTCTGCTCTCTCTCCTACAGTGGAGTGACCACTGCTGGAAACACAAAGCAGGAGTGGAATGGGCTGGGGTGGGAAGTGAGACACCCCTAGAAGGATAACCATGTTTGGAATTGTAATCAAAGGAGGAAAGAGTCAAAGACAGAAAGCAGACCTTCTACTTAACATAACACCATGGCAGGGAGAGTGAGATGAGGGAAGATAAAAGTGGAAAAGCAAAAGCTTTCATGGACTTGCCTTTTTTTTTTCTTGTGACTTTCTCTTGAACACAATTTGCAGTGTTAGAAGAGATGTGATCTTGGATGTATCATGAAGCAATGCCAGTGATTCTGATCTGGGTAAAGTTACTGTGGTCATGTTACACTGTTTACTGTCCCCTCTTTAACAGTCAGTCCTCACTCATCTACATATCTTGGACCAAGTGCCACTCTGAGAGGGCTGTACCATTTTTCATCTCAGTAGGGGTGCAAAGGTTTGGAATAGTTTCAGAATATTTTTGGATAATTTAACACACAGCAGTCTTTTTAGTGGTGTGAGATCAGTGCATGATACATTTTTGATTTAAGGATACCTCATGTATATGGACTTAATTAAAAATGGATTTATTATTATTGGATGGCTTATTGTTGGATGGCTTTGGCTTTTCACATTTTCTAATCTTGTCTCAAATGCAATCTTCTTTTGGCAGAGCTGTGCTGTGTATGAAGTCTGTCCTGTGGTAGACGCTGATAAACACTGAATGTTGCACTTCAGAGTAGGAGACTTTCTCATCCATACAAGGCACGGAGCCAGAAAGAATGTGAGGGCACATGCGTTGCTCATATACTGTAGCCAACTACTATGATATACTGAGCCAGGAGAGATTTCATGCAGCTGCTAAACTAAATCTTCCTGTCAATTGTAAAACTTACATCATATATTCTTATTACGTGTTTGTAAAAATTATCACAGATACTTAACCCTTTATAGGACAATCATTGAAATACTTGGAAATTTTTTAATTATTATTATTTGTATTTTAATTGTTGTCATTTGCAAATCAAGGTCAGTTACCATATACAGTGGGGCAAAAAAGTATTTAGTCTTTTTATAAGTAAGTATAAGTAAGTTCTCCCACTTAAAAAGATCAGAGAGGCCTGTAATTTTCATCATGAGTATACCTCAACTATGAGAGACAAAATAAGAAAAAAAAATCCAGAAAATCACATTGTAGGATTTGTAAAGAATTTATTTGCAAATTATGGTGGAAAATAAGTATTTGGTCACCTACAAACAAGCAAGATTTCTGGTTCTCACAGACCTGTAACCTTCTTTAAGAGGCTCCTCTGTCCTCCACTCATTACCTGTATTAATGGTCCACTTGTCCACAACCTCAAACAGTCACACTCCAAACTCCACTATGGCCAAGACCAAAAAGTTGTCAAAAGACACCAGAAACAAAATTGTAGACCTGCGCCAGGCTGGGAAGACTGAATCTGCAATAGGTAAGCAGCTTGGTGTGAAGAATCAACTTTGGGAGCAATTATTAGAAAATGGAAGACATACAAGACCACTGATAATCTCCCTCGATCTGGGGCTCCACGCAAGATCTCACCCCGTGGGGCCAAAATGATTACAACAACTGTGAGCAAAAATCCCAGAACCACACGGGGAGACCTAGTGAATGACCTGCAGAGAGTTCATCAGTAACACACTGCGCCGCCAGGGACTCAAATCCTGCAGTGCCAGACGTGTCCCCCTGCTTTAGCCAGTACATGTCCAGGCCCGTCTGAAATTTGCTAGAGAGCATTTGGATGATCCAGAAGAGGATTGGGAGAATCCATATGGTCAGATGAAACCAAAATAGAACTTCGTTTTTGGAGGAGAAAGAATGCTGAGTTGCATCCAAAGAACACCATACCTACTGTGAAGCATGAGGGTGGAAACATCATGCTTTGTGGCTGGTTTTCTACAAAGGGACCAGGACGACTGATCCGTGTAAAGGAAAGAATGAATGGGGCCATGTATCGTGAGATTTTGAATGAAAACCTCCTTGCATCAGCAAGGGCATTGAAGATGAAACGTGGCTGGGTCTTTCACCATGACAATGATCCCAAACACATCGCCCGGACAACGAAGGAGCGGCTTCGTAAGAAGCATTTCAAGGTCCTGGAGTGGCCTAGCGACAGCCCCAAAACATCACTGCTCTAGAGGAGATCTGCATGGAGGAATGGGCCAAAATACCAGCAACAGT
>JAQMYL010000035.1:12248976-12281700 GCA_030014365.1 Clarias pachynema
GAAAACATTGTGAAGACTTGCAGAAAACATTTGACCTGATGATATATATATATATATATATATATATATATATATATATACACACACACACACACACAAGTACTGATTTTGGCACAGAACCAAATGTGGTTAAATTAAAGGATTCCATTTAATTAATGTGTCTAGGTTAAATTTGTTTACAAACAAACGCACAAAATGGAGGTTCTATTTTGATCCTATAATAATAATATATTGAACTATGGACTACGTCATGCCGCGTTCCAAAGAACATCTACTCACAGACATTAGTGTGTGCATTTCCAAACAACTTTCCTGGCAGTCAGTTGCAGTTGTATGATTCCCATAATGTGTCATATTGGATGAAATATACCCACATACCCATAACTGTGATTCTATGATAGCCAGAGTTAGTCATCTTTTTGAACCATCATTGATCCAGGGGGAAACTTGGCAAGAACGTTAAAAAAAAGAATGATCATATGGACAATGGTAATTAAAGAAGATAAGCCAGTGGAGACTAAACCCTCACACCGTAAGTGCCTTTATACATCCATGGGCATTTTTCCTTGCATAAAATTAGAAGATAACTTAAGAGTAACAACAGAAGATAGAACAGACCCAACACCGATCAAGCATTTTTTTTTTTTTTTGGTAATATTTGAAGTCAGTCTCTCGAAATCAGCCTAGAACAATCTCTGCACTGAAGGAGCAAGTTCTCTAACATCAGTTCTCAATGTTTAAAATCGTTGTATTCAGCATATACACAAGTGCAGCAAAGTCAAATGCTGGCAATTAAAGAATTTGCTGCATTTTATACTTTTAAATATTTTTTTTGCCTAAAGATACATATTTAAATTTTTTCTAAATTCTAAAATTGACATTGTTACCGTTTTTGACATTGTCTTCAACTACTCTAATATAAATCAGATGATGAAATTCCATATGGTTGCATAGAATCTTTATTCAAAAGAAATTTGCACAGAACATTCACGCAAAACTAATACATCACACTCAGAGAAACAACTGAAAAAAAACTTTTCACAGCAGTATAAACAGCAGTCCACAGCATCCTGGAAAAAAAAAAAAAGCCAAAATAGTTATTGGGAAATGATAATTCTATCAAATGCCTTTTAAAGTTTTTTTGTTTAACTTCAACAAAAAGCATGAAGAAACATTAGAAGTTTAGAAAGTGGCTTACACTTTCAGAATACTGTTGGTTAACATATAAACTGATGTCAGTAAAATCAACTAAAGACATCTGTTTGTTAATATTTCATTTCATTAAAGATTAGGACAATTAATACTATAAACTCATTAATATGTGCTTACCTCACCACCCAGTCCTTTACAATTATATCTTAAATCCAAGTGCCCTCATGCACTCCTTGTGTGCCTCTATAAGATGTGTGCATTTTTCTTCACCTTTTTCAATTATACTGGGGAAAGAAACCAACACATTAATCCATTTAGGTTGTGGTTAAGCATCAAAAATCAGACACATGGAAATTTGTTAAAGCTTGGCTATAAATCCTGAAAGAAGCAAAAACAATCAATAAGACTAATATTTTCTCTCAAAGTTCCAAAGACCATTAATACATTCACAGCTTACTACTTTTCTGTTATGTTCAACATTACATGGTGACTTTAGTAAACGACAAAAACATTAAACAAGACACCACACCGCACTACAACTACAAGCGGTACTCCTGTCATTAAACTACCTGGTGAAAAAGGAACCTTTTAGATTTCAATAAATGAATACTTAAAAGCATGGATGGATAATAGATACGTCAACTGTAAATCTATTTTTTAAACCCTAGCTGATGCAATGAGCAGCTTCTCGTTTATTAAACAGCCATAACATAAAATCAACATAAAAAAACACTTGCTAGTGAGCCTAATCAGAAAAAGATGCTGAAGGACAATAGAAAAAGTTTATGAGATCAGATCACTCCAGACTGACTCTATTCCAGAAAGATGGGTGCATCAGGGTAATAGGGGAAGTGCATGAAGAGATGCACTCATCATGCACAATGCCCAATTTGTGGTATGGTATGATCTGGGGTTACTTTAGTTGCTCAGGTCTAGGTTCAGAAACATTATGTGGCAATAAAATGAAGTCAGCTGACAACCTGAATGTACTAAATGACCAGGTTCAAATCACATCTGGTGTTTTCTTCTGCCTATTCCAGGACAACAATTAACTATTTATTGTTATAACTAATTATTGTTAAGACTGGTCAGTCTCAAATTATAAAAACGTGGTCGTGGGGGACTGAGGAATCATTTTCATACATGAATTGTCCAACAAAGAGTTGTGACCTTATCCCTATTGAAATCATTTGTGATATGTTGGGAGAAGTTTATGGAGGGATTTGAGTCCACAATCATAAACACAAAATCACAGCCAAAAATTAACTCTAGACTCGAACAAATGTTGTGACACTGCATAAGTTACTATTAGACAGGATTGTTAGAGAGACTAACAGCTGCTCAGAAATTTTATGGAATACAGGATACTTTGTCGTCAGACTGTGACTGATGCCAGTGCCGTAATATAATGAAGTGAAATATTGATGTTAATGTGTCAACTTTCTTTACCACGCATCTCTTGCTTTTTTAGTTTCAGGGCATGCACAGCATGGCTTCAGCGGTTTCTTCTCCTCAGCAGGTTTGGGCTCCATACTAGCAGCAGCTATGCTCGACATTGTCCTTTAAGGTCAGCTGTAAAAGCAGAACAAAACTATTACTGATCTTATGTAACTCACATAATCAATCAATAAATCAGCTTTCTCAAATTACTCATAAGGACTAATGTTGTGACATCTGCATATCCTCTAACTATACCAAGGTCACCTGAGTAATACAGAGCTGATGAACACAAACGCTCCATGAATCTACTGTATTGTCATTCTAACAGCAGGCAAGCAGGTTAATCTATGCTTAATTAACTTTCAGAGAGCAGTCCGCGTCTGCGTTTTAAAAAAATTTTATTAGTTAACCTCTAAAACCACATACTTTGGCTAATGACAGCTAGCTAGCAACTGATTTAAAAAAAAAAAAAAAAAAAGGTACACGGGCTAATACTTCCGTTTCTTACCTCCAGCAATTAATCCGCTTAATCAAATCAGATTTGCGATTAAATTAAATTAAAAACAAGATTAAGAAATAACGACACTGATAACTTACATAATCAGTAACAGCTGATATATATGGATGTCCCTTTCCTTACATAACGTGCTGGTGTCTACCGAGAGGCACATGGGTTGCGTCATAAACTGCGTACTAGCGTACTACCGAGCATGCTAGAGTGCTCCGACAGAAGAACAGGCATTTGCATACTACTCGGTACGCTAGTATGGACTCTGGTGTAACACGCTGTTCGGTAAAACATCCGGAGTGAAGGGTGGCATAAAACCTGCGTCAAAATAAAAGTCGTGAACCTTGGTTATTTTGTGTACATTTAAAATCCTTTTTTATTTGCACAGTTATTACTACACACTGTTTCCACTTTGTCATTAATACAAATGCACATCAAGACTGCACTGTATTCAATTTATTTTATAATAAATAAATAATCATACAATAAATTGAATATATACTCAAAATAATTGAATAGATATTCCTGTGGTTTAGCATTGCACTAATAACTTGGTCTGAAAGCTCTATAGTGTGCAATCACATCTACAAATCTGGTCTAGTGTTACTGTCCTCATTACTTTACAATGTCTGGAATTTCCTACAGGATTGATAAAGTGTCTATCTATCTATTAGATTGGGGAAAATCGATTCAGTGATGAATCGTTATTCTTTTATGGGCATTTTATAGATTTATTGGTTAATTTTATTTAAAGTTAAATATAAAAATCTTATATTTTAAGTTAGTTTGTATTTCAATACGGCACTTAGTGTTTAAGTGATAAAACTAATGTTATCAGAGCCTACATTTAATTACTCATAAAACTTATTTAAATTGTAACATAATCTGGATTTTTTTTAAAAATATTTAATTAGGATATTTATAAAATCGTGATACATAGAGAATCGCAATTTTTTAATCAAATCGACATCTGAGTATCGTGATAATATCGTATCAGGAAGTGACTGGTGATTCCCATATCTATCTATCTATCTATCTATCTAATGTTGTTCTGATACAACATTGACTACTTTTAATTGGAAATATTGACTTATAGTTGGTTAAACAGCCGCTTGTCGTTTGTGAAGGTGTCAGTGGAGACACGGCTCTGTACACTTCCGCCAACAACCGAAAACAGCGGCAGATTTGAAAACTGCCTGGCGGACGTTCGGTGCTGTTTGTGTTTCTGTGTTCACTGTATGTTTAATTATTTCGGACATATGTAAGATTCTGCTACACTTTAACACAGATCATTAGTAAAATAATATGAAAAGTGTACCTTAATCGAAGTAACGTTTGTGAGCCATTATATTTAAAATAAAACAGTAAGCTATGTAGTTTTGTTTTGCTAGCAGAGCCGCTGGTGCTAATTTAGCCGCTAACGCAGCTGGCTTACTGGGATGTTGTATTGGATACTGGATAAGTTACTGAATGAGTTTCTGTTGCTATGTCTTTCTTTTCGTACTAGCTTTTCCGAGTGCTGTCAACCAGAATAGTTCACATGGATACGTCGACCCGCTTTTTCACCAAGTTGCGGAGTCTGGCTGTGCTCTTGGACACAGAGAGAGCCAACCTGGAACACACTGCGAGCCAAAAGCTGGACCTGGATGATGGTACCTCATATCGGTTCTACTTTAGATGTTTTCTATAGACCTCAGGTCCTGGAGGAACCCCGTCCTAGACCTTCTAACACACAGTCGAATTATTCAGATAATTGATTGACTTTCCTGAGTTGATATGAGTAAGCTAGAGCAGGAAAATTCTCAGATGTGCATGACAGGGGTACTCCTGGAGTATGTTTATTCTAATGTTGTGACATGCTTTTATTTATTGGACAATGTATGTTTTGTACACTGATTTGTTTAGATGATACAGAAAGCGGCGCAGTCAAAGCACTACATGAGCTCCATTCTGAAGTTCGACAACTCAAGGTAAGTAGCTGGTTAGAGTTTGGGATCCTTAGGATTCTGACTGCATCTGTGACTGATATAAGGCAAACATTATTTGCAGAAACAAGTCCAAAGCCAACTGGCATCTCAGGAAGATGGGAGTAATGAGCTGAGGAGCTTCATTAAAGCCTGCATGGTGCTTAAACAGCGGACCACGGAGGACATCGAACGGATTCAGAGGCACTATGAAAAATATGGCTACAAAGCCATCCTGAAGCCAGGTGTGCATTTGACACATTGTAGCATTGTCAGTATAATGGCTGTGATCTTACCCTTTTAAGTAAAAGTCTTTTATCATTATCATTATTCTTGTATACTTACCCCTTGCATATATGTATTTTCTCTTGTTTTCTAGAAGTTAATTGCAAAGGTGAGGCAGATGAAAGATCATCTGTAGATGATGAGCCAGAAGGTACTTTCTCTGAGGAGACAGCAGGAGATGAAAAGGGGCCTGTTGAAGCTCTAGAGTGCGAGACACCTGAGAAGATGCCCCTTCCAGCTGTTGACCAAATGCGCACTCCACAGCTCTCGGATTTCGGCCTGTCTGCACTTCACCTGCAAACGATGCTTGGCAATTCTCAAATGTCTCAATACGTAGCTCCTGCTCCAGCTCTCACGCCTCCATCGCTTATCTTGAAAATGTACGAATCCCAGCCTAAGACACCAAAGTGCTCTCTGAGTATGGATGAGGAGGCCCTGACCCCTCGACTGGAAGACTTTGGAATCACAGAAAGCACAATGTGTTTTAATAATGATTTCACTATGGACCTGTTTCGCAAGAAACCACCAAAAGACAGGCAGACTAACAGGTAGAGCTCATAAGAAGTCTCCTAAAGATTGTGCGTATAGAATTCTAAGCAAATCATTGTTGAACACTGAATGACACTGAAATTGGTGAAGACTGATGTGTGTTGTTGTTTTTTTTTACAAGCACAACACAAGAGATTGCTCAGAGACCACCACACAGCCTGCCTATAGCCCCATCATGTGTCACTCTTGGGAGGCTTTCTAGTGGTAAAGAGTTAAATCTTGTGCTTTTCATCTTTTTGACATGATTTTCATGAGGAGGTATTTTAGACATCATATTTTAATTTGATGTAAATGTACTTGCATTTTAAGAGAATGAAAAAACATTCACATGATGCAGTTTCGCCTGTCCGCTCTTGACTTTGAGCTTCAAATCAATTTGCTCCTCCTCTTCTATTGATTAGGCTATTATAAGGAAAGTAATATTCTAAATACAATGTTTTCATATTTTGCTAGTTTTCGTCCTTTGTTTGCTACTGTGAAAGATCAGATGGCTTAGTTTTGTTCATCCTTTATGTGATTGTTTTTGGGCATAATTAACAAATCGTGTAATTGTCCTATAATTATTCCTATTTTTGGTTGGACAGACAGTATGGAGTCACCAGAGGTACCTGTGTTTTCTACTTTGGATATAAAGATAAACAGACATCTCGGTCAGTCGTGTTCTCTGCGAGACGGAGTGTGTGATTCAGAGTCCCCCTCACGGCAGAGTGCTGCCAATACTACACCTGAACTCCCTAAATTTGAGACACCTTATATCAGTAAGCTCATCAGTGCCAGAAAGGTGTGTGCCATTGCTTTAAAGATTTGGTACCTGACTTTGGATGACCTTGTTTGTGTTTTATATTTTTATATTAATTGTTATAGAAATATATATCATACAGATATTAAATTGCCTGATCCCTGTATCTTTCAGGAAACTGAACAGAATGAAGGGAGGTGTTTCAAAGGCTCACTGAAGAGCACATCCAGCCATGCTGAAGGCCCATCTGTGAAAGTTTCATCTTATGAGATGCCACAAATGCCAGTCAGCCTCTCTCAGATGGAGGACACCACACCTGAAATGCCAAGATTGCAGTCATATTTTGGCAGCACTTTACCTTGTGTAAGTACATACACAACTTTTTATGAGTTACTGCCTTAGTATTATTGAAGTGTAAGATAAGGAGATTCTGATATACCCCATGACTGGTTTCTGAAATTATGGTGTAAAGGTAGGAGCAGCTAATCAGTCAGCAGTGACTAAGCCTCCAGGTCCCCTGCAGCAGGCTGATGAACACACTCAGGATTGGTGTCTGACCACACCGCGTATCCGCATGGACTTTGATGTTGATCCATGTACACCTGAGATGCCAGATTTGAGCTCCGTCACACAAGATATCATTAAAGTAAGCTTTTACCAAATAATTTGTCTACAAATCTAAAATTACTCAAATTTTTACCATATTAATAGGTTTAATGCAAATTGTTTTTTAAAAAACAAATCACATGATGCAAATTAAAAAAAAAACAGAATCTGAAGACAACTGGATAATACTAAAATATTTAATATCATCTCTGTAATTAATTTTAAAAGTGTTCATGGCTAAATTTATGCAAATTAACATATAGATAAGAAAATAGACATTGACTGAACTTGCCTATATTATGAACTATAATATATCTTATTCAATTTTGTAGCTTGTGGCTCAGGGTAATAATAAACAACCCACCACTACAGCAGTACACACAAGCTCAAAGGCCAGATTGAATACACTGCCCCCTGGGAAGGAGAACAGGTAGGACTGTAAAATTTTGTAAACTTGCAACCTTGTGATCACTAGCTATTCTCTTTGATTTCATACTCTTTAATTCAATTGAGAGAATATAATTTTTCTGATCACTGGTCTGCCTGCTTAGTTTTGTAAATATATGTACACTGAGATGACCTACTTAACTCTCCTTCTGCTTGAACTGTCATGACAGAACTCAGAGTGTTGCTCAAGTATCTGAAAAAGAATTTCATGGGCTGCCCTCTTACATGAAACAGATCCCCCTCATCAGTCTCAACCTGGCACTCAACAAAATCAGCCAAGTACTCGAGCAGCGGGGCACAGGTCAGTTTACACACTCAGCCTTCCATTCACAATCTACCACTGCTATAGACTATCAAGAACTATTAGTTTAAATCTATGGCTATGTATCAAATATTTTAAATACTGTACTACATCTCTTAGATGGTGAGACCAACTCTGAAGAATTTCGTATGGAAGATCTGAGGACGGTACTGGACGTGGGACCTCAGGCTACCCTGTACATCTTGTGTCTTGTTGAGCTGAAAAGATTGGAAAACATGCACGGATTTGGAAGTTTTAGGATTGTAACCAAAACATAAAAATACTTTTACAGTTGCTAGGAAATTCACACAGATTTGGGTTTGTACTGGAAACATGTTTTGACACGTAAACAGAATCTGATGCAGAATTCCGATGTTTTCAATGACACCCCACTAAGCGTTTTTCTTCTTCAGTACCAAATGTTGTAGTTATTACTGACATATAATATGTAGTTTATTGTGCTAATAATAAAATGTTTTATGTCCAAATTTAATATCTATATATGTTTCACTTCTGTTAACTTATACATTCCTTGGCCCCCAAAAAAAGGCGCACACATCCTAATATTTGTTGGAACGCAGTTTGCTTTGATTAGGCCGTAGTATTGTTTCAATAAGCTTATGTAATGTATAACATTTATTTCACATTATTTTATCCAAAATATTGTATTGATGAAGGGAGTGTTGAATTGCTGTGCAAAACTTTTTCGGCACATCCCAGAGATTCTCAGTGGAGTTAATATCTGGACTCTGTGATGGCCAATTCATGTGTGAAAATGTTTTCTCATACAACAACAATTTTAGAAATGAATACAAAATAATTAAATAAACTATTTATAGCAATTCATCTACCAATCATGAGAACTGCAACCATGCAGGACAAGTGTAGAGTGCACTCAATCATCACTGGTTTTTTTATTTTTAATATTAGTAGTAGTATTTTTTAATCCATTGCATCTGGGAAAGACTTAAATGATGTTTTAAATGCCTGTTGTCTATTTTTAATCTTGAGTACCTTTGAAACACTACACAAATTAGTAATACCCAGACAGTGATGCTTGCCGTTCCCCTGAGTGTGTACTATCTGTGTCAGGGGCTTGAAAGGAGATTTTACAGACTGTTGCTCATTGAAACCAATTTGAGTTAAATGAACAAACCAGCTAATACTGCAGTGAGAGATTTGATCAACTGATTCATCAGATTACTGAAATGTAACAAAGTTCAATGTAGAAGCCAGAGAGAGGCATTGCATTTCATGTGATGGTGGCTGCAGTCTGTGTTAACACAGCTAGCTAAAATAAGAGCTATTTTTCTCCCCAACTACACCTGCAAATGATTTAGAAGCATAATACTGAGCCATGGCTACAGCCAAAGGCCATTGAGATGTTTATTGTATGTTCTGGAGTGCTTGGTTCTTTACGTCTCAATGGGGATTTTGCTGCAAAATATTTTTAAACGACAAATTTCATACCAAGTTTATTTGCCCAACTTCCTTTGTCCTTGTAACAGGACCACTCTGGAATAGAGAACATTTCATTGGAGCATTTTTAATTATGCAAGTTTTAGGGGAAGGTGGGTTTGCTGTCTAATTCCAAAGCAGTTACCTGCAATGAAGACACACTGATGATTTGATAAATGGTTACACAGGCATTTGGATATCACTTCTTGACTGGAATATACCCATAATATGCACAAATTCATGAACCAGTAGGCGGCAGATGGCTTAGTGGTTAGCACTGGCACCTTCAGGATCTGATTCATGCCTCTGTGTTTCTCCCACCCCCCATGTTTGGGGGTTTCCTCCCACAATCCAAAGACATGCAGATTAAGCTAATTGGTGTTCCCAAATTGCCCGTTGTGTGTATATGCCCAGCGATGGCTCTCATGCCCCAGGTCTCCTGGCCCCCCGTATACAGGATTAAGAGGTATGAGTAAATAATGAACCAGTAATAATACTTTAAAAGTCAAATAATAAATGCCTTCAGACTGGTTCTTTAGACCAAATCAATAACAATTAATCTTTAAAGATTATACCAATCTGATGTGGAATTGTAAATTCATTAGTCAAAATTACTCCAAAGATTAATCTTAGCTGCTACATATTTTGCTGTATGAATGCCATTTTGTGGCCTGTGAGTAAGAGGGCAAAATCATCCTGCCTTAAATTTATAATGGGGATTTCAACAATCTATTAAGGCCAAGCAAACAAAGTTTTGTATGAAAAAAAAAAAAAAAGATTTATTCAGCAAAACAATGTCCATGGTAGTAAATGAAGGTACTAACATCTTAAAAGTTGAGTTAATCAGGTACAAAAAAAATGAAGCATGTAAAAGAAAAACATGCAAAAACAAAAAACCATGAGCTGCAGAAGATCAGTATGGTCTCATGCGCCCTTGTATCGGAGGAGCGCGGTTTGGAGGCGTGATGGCTATGTCCAGGTAATCCCCGATCTGGAAGCGCTGAGACTGCAGGGTCATTGAATCATCTGCTCCCTTCCGACCCGACACTGTGTTACCAATCTCCTTAACTCTACAGAGGGGAAGGAAAAAAAAAACATGTATGAGATGATCAAGGACAGGTGATCACACATGTCCGCTTTCATTGCCAGTATTAAATCATTTCATCATTTACCTGTACACCTGCCGTTTTGGGTCTGGGTATACAATGGCAAAGGCAAAATGTGTGCCTTTCTTTCGAGCCTCTGGATAAACCTCTTTCACCAGACTGGTAAGTTCTTTAAGAGTGGCGTCCATCCTGTCATATAAAAATAACATGTAATGCCAGTTCAGACAGTATGGATTCAATTCAATTGAATATTTTATATAAGTGATTTTAACAAAAGGTCACTGTTGCAAAAGCAGCTTTACGGAATCAAAAGAAAATTTAGGAGATAAATGAGCATGAGATGTGTGAGAAAATATGTATAAATCAGGATGCCCTGAGCTGTATGTTGGGGGAAAAAAATGTTGTGGTGCTGTATCATTGTTTGAACTTGGATATATTTGGTATATCTTGTTAAATCATTAACAATCTAGTATTTTTGCATAAATGTGAAATGAAACATACTGATTATTCAGCTAGTTGGTTTACAAGCTGCTAAAAAAAAATGAAGGGTACAAGGAACTTTCATCCTTTGCCTAATGTTACTGGTATTTCAGGAAAAAAAAGTGACCTTCTTGTGTGCCTTCTTACTTGGGCCATTCATTGCTGCCACTCCTCCCCCATGCAAACTCACAAACACAGAAAATAAAACAATTAACCTGCACTTTACCTTTGAAAAGAATACCAACAGTGCATTGCCTCCGTAAGTGTGTGCATGCACACACGCGTGTATGCGTAAGAAGAAAGGAGGCAGGGGGCCACTGTGTAGTGACTTTCACACACACATGCACAAACACACACTAACGGAAAACACTGCTCTGTCGGGAAACTTCTTTAACAAGGAAACTCTCGCATGTGCACACAAACTAACAAAATCACTGCTTTCTGACAGAGACTCGATCTTTAACAAGGAACCTCTCAAATGACACTTTTGCTTTACGCGCACACACACGGTCAGAATGTTATAATAAACGCACGCATGAATGTTGACTATACGGGAGACGCACGCACACTTAGAAGGAGCATGAGAGACATTTACCCATAATCCCACTGCGTGCAAGAGAGAGAGAAGAACCATTGGCTCGGTTGTGATCACACAATGATTGGCAGACAAAGCGCATGCGCACTACTCATATCTACATCTTGTCTCTATATCAAGATCATGCTCGTTTATTATATTAAAATCTATTTTAAAACATTTGCCCGTCTTGCAAAACGATCACAGATCAAGGTACTCGCAATCCAAGGTTCTGCTGTATTGCTAATATTTTTGAGTGGCTGGAACAGATTATCTGCATTTGCATTATTTCCTATGGAAGAATCTGTTTTGCAATACGTCTCATAAGCTTTAAAAACTCACCTCCGGAACGTATTAAATTTGTATCCCGAGGTAGCACTATATATTAAACTGACTTACCTGAAACAACGTAACTGTTAAGCCAATATTCTTACACACTCACTATAACTATACTGCTGTGTATATACCTGTATAAGATGTCGCGAGGGGCATGGAGTCTATATCAGAAGACTTAGGGCGCAAGGCGGGGCACCTGGACAAGGTGCCAATCCACCACAGGGCGCACACACACTCATATGCTCTTTCACACACTACGGGCAATTTGGGAACGCCGATTAGCCTAATCTGCATGTCTTTGGACTGTGGGAGAAAACCGGAGTATGCGGTGGAAAACCATCTAAGAACGAGGAGAACACGCAAACTCCACGCAAATATGTGGCAATCAAACCCCTCTCTATACTCTGGAGGTGTAAAGCGACAGTGCTAACCCCTACGCCACCGTGATGTCTACATTAGTCTTACTGATATTTGTGTAATTAGGCCTAATATCTATCATTAGATTGAAATAACGTCTTATCGAGTAGAAAATAATGAGTTTTAGCGGACGACTGTAAAATAGAGGCACATTTGGAGAAGCTGCTCAAAGTAACTTTCGTCAGGAAGTAGGCTAGTTTGTGAAGACAGAAAAACCAAGTGTTGCGTTACCAGGTGTAAATCTGAAGCTCGCTCGATGGCACATTTCCTCGGGCAAACTCGTCCATTCGATGGTGTCTTCCGTTATTAGTCGTAAAAACTCGCAGCAGCAGCGGACATGTCTGCAACAACAACATAACATGAACAACCAAGCAAACAAACACAAAACAATCAGACACTATAACTCTCTACTACGTCTAAGTACACATGGATCCACAATCACTCCAATAGGGAAATCATTTCGAAAAGATTTAGCGATTTATAACCACTAAACCAAATAAAAAAATACTCAGCGAAGTACATTATCGATGAGAACAGTAACACTCCAATATATTTCCCGAGGCGTGCTTATATTCGCGCGTTAGCCGACTTTGCTACTAGCCTGCAAACAAGCCCTTGTCGATAGCATGTCCAGCTAACAAGCTAATTCAAAATCCGAAGTATTTCCTCATATTACCTTTTCTCTATCAACAGGCTTCTCTGGTTCCTTCTTGATCTCCTCTTGTGTTACTCTGGATTCCACAGCCATATCTAGCTTCTCTCGTCTACAAAATGAAAAAAAGCTTTAATGGCGTCCAAGCTTGATAACTTCACCGCTGAGCACGGGGCGCTTGATGATGACGTCTTCTGACCAATCAGCGTTCAGCAGATGAGTGCGATCTCTGACGTCCGCAGTATCTGCGCGTTACTATGGCTGCGTTTGAAACGGATGCCTAGTGGACATGTAGTGCACTACAACTCAGACGAAAGAAAACGTTCACTCCGTACTGTATGTAGTGCACTATGTAGGGAATAAGGGGATGTTAGACATTTCGCCCACAGTGGTACCCCTACCGACATTTTGGGAGTCAGAATATAAATATTCCGACTGCAAGCCTAGATGTTTTGGTGTTTTTGCTCGGGTTAATATGGTTCACACGTGCGTGGTGGCAGGATGTCGGAACCGGAGGACTCCTGGAACCGCGTTATCCTTCTACAGATTTCCGCGCGATCCGGAGAGGAAGCAGCGATGGATTGCTGCCGTGAACCGTGAGGGCTGGGTGCCAAACGAGGGCAGCAGACTCTGCAGTAACCACTTCATTTCAGGTAAGAAAAGTTGTTTCATATATGATCAAACCACAGGTGCTCGGTCATGCGTCATGTCATAACTGTTAACGTATAATTAAATCCACGTGACGAGGAAAGGAACGCCTTCCTAGCGCATGTGTTTTTACCAGGGTGAGTCACAAAATGATCCGCTCTCTGCCTGTAGAATGTATTGTAGTTTATTTACAAACACTTTGTCCATGTGTAAAGAAGCTTTCATTAAAAATGTTTTAGACTGAGCTGCGATCCATAAATGCACTGCTGTCTTCACTTCTTCATCAGAAGTGAATCGTCATAGAGCTCCTTTTTAAAGGTGAAAGTCTGATGGCGCAAGATCAGGACTATGGGGGGGGGGGGGGGTGCTTTAACACCTCAAAAGCAGGTTTTTGCAGAGTGTCGACAGTATGAGCAGAAGTGTCCTTCTTGATGCAAACTTCCTTAAACTTCTCCATCCATTCATAAACTCTTATTCGAAACAAAACACTTTCTCTGTATTGCACATTAATCCATACTGTCTTTAAAAAATAACAGCATCGGGTATGCCATTAGACAATAAAAAGCAATTCAAAGCACGCTGCTCTTCTTTGTGGGGCATCCATTTTGCTCGCATCACAGTTACAAATGAACTGATGTACTGTAACATGTATACACCTGCACAGCAGTGACTGCAGAGACAGTTGCTTTGACCAGGCAAAAGGAGCTGATAAAACACAAGTTTTAATATAACTGGAGTGTGGATCATTTTTGACTCACCCTCGTATATTTATTTTCTTTGAACATGCTTACGATTTACTTGTTTTCATTACAGGTAAACAAGTGAAAAATCCCAGATCTCCGGACTACGTCCCTTCGGTCTTCACCTCTGCTCCTCTATCTCCAAACACTAAAGAAGCAAATGCATTTGAGCCATATGACAAACAAGAAGCACAAGTCGAGGCTGCAAATGCCTTACTTTTCCTACAAGGTCAGGGACGTTTTAATGAAGGCCATAGCCATGAACAGTGTCAAGGTGAACCAGAAAGCACATCCTCTTGTCTGAACAGTGACGATGAAAGAAAGGATGAAGGTGAAGGGACCGAAGAGACTCTGTCAGAAAGTGAAAACGAGGACAAAGAAGAAGAGCGACATGGAAACAGTTTCACAACGTCTGTCATTTATGAGGCCAAAGTGAATGCCCTCAAGAAAGAGAATATGAAACTGAAGGAGTCCTTAGAGAAGATGTCTCTCACTGAAGCCTCTTTTAAGAACGATCCAGAAAAGGTTCTGTTCTACACCGGACTACCCAACTATTTTGTCTTCGAGACAGTCATGTGGCTTCTTGTGCCTCATATGAAAGAGGACAAAAATGCAAAGCTTTCAAAGTTCCAGCAATTACTTTTGACTTTAATGAGACTCAGGCTTGATCTGAGGAATCAGGACTTGGCTTACCGTTTTGGAGTTAAAGTTTCCACAGTAACGAGGACGGTTCATCAAATCATCAACATAATGTTTACCACGCTGGTGCCCACTGCTGTATTCTGGCCATCTAGAGTGGAACTCCGAAAAAACCTGCCAGACGCCGTGAAGTGTACGCATCCAGACTGTGCTGTGATAATCGACTGCTTTACAGTATCCCTTGAAAAAGCAGTCAGTATAGATGCACATCGTCATGGTGCAAGAGCAACGAGAGATCTGAGCACACCGTCGTCACAGTCTGCTTTTGTCAGCGAGCTCAAATACGTGATTGGTGTTGCCCCCCAGGGGGCGGTTATGTTCGTCTCTAGAGGAGCACCCGGCAACATTAGTGATAAGACTCTGGTTGAGAGCTGCGGCTTGCTTCACAAGCTCCTGCCTGGTGATGTGGTTCTGGCTGAACAGGATTTTGACATTAAGGACTTGGTCGGAGCTCACAGAGCTGAGCTCACAGTCACTAACAGTGAACTTCATGATATAAGTCAGAGTAACCCGGACACAAAAGCAGAGGCGTCACTGTCTACTGCTACAGAGAGAATTAATGTGTATAGGCATGTGGAGCGGGTGATACAAATGGTCAAAAAAAGATATTCTATGCTGTCCGGACCAGTAGAGAGCGCTTTTACAGTTGTAGATCGTAGCACCAATGTGACCACTTTTGACAAGATGGTACAGGTTGCATGTGCCTTAAATAACCTGTGTATTTCTGCTGTTCCACTTGACTGAATTACATCATATAATATTGCAAATATCAAGAGGATACATATTGTTCCTCAAAGGAGCAATGTGTTCATTTGTACAATTGACAGACATTTTATGCCTATGGTAACACATATTGTAGGTGTGTCAGTTGTGTCAGCCTCTAGATATTAGCGAGGGTGAAGGCTGCGCAATGCATGTTAAGCCTAACTTGTCATCTCTCTAAACCACTATCTAACTCTAAACCTTTAGCAGCTGGTGCTTGTATCACAGTGAAAATATTTAGCTCTCTAACTAGAACTTGTCCTAGAGTTAGTGTGAACAAAGTGCACCTGAGGTTCAATCCAGCCACTTAGTTTGTACTTATTCATGTTATTTATTTCTGAAATATATGCAACTTGCTGCTTACAAGGAGTTATTTTATTCAGCACTGTTTAAGTTTAATCATTCCAAGGACCCAAACTGTTTAGAGCTATTTCCTCAAATATAATCCTGAGCTGAGTTCAGGCCCTATGAGTGGAATTTATCAGGATCAGTGACAGAATCATTCCTCATGTGTCGTTTGATTTTAAACGTATAATATGAATGTTTAGATAGCTTCTTTATTGAAAACGCATCGCACCATACCCTTAGAGCAGGCTCTATGGCCAGGATAGCTGTACTCATGTACTAGTGCCTTAGCCCAGCGGTTCTCAAAGTCTGGTCTGGTTTGTTTAGAGTGGCAGAAATCACAATCCACACACCCCACAATGCTGTTACAGTCTTCTTAGTATAGGTTTAAGTCCTGTGTAGGTAACTTATTAAATGGCTTTACTCCAAATCTCGACAACTGAAAGACGCTTATGTTGACTTGGACCTAATTTGGCCTCGCCTTGCAAAGTTAAGGAATCAAACCTGCAAAATATTTTTATTGTGTGATGTCCATGATGTCATTCTGCTTCAGCACCAAATTAGCAGGGAATACAAAAGTTAATGCTGCATAGTAAATTATTATTTGTACTATAAATTGTTCTATAAGCATTATTACACAATTTTATAGTGTCTAAGCTTAATGCATTAGCATATGGCATTAAGAGCCCTTGAGCTGTATTAGCTGCACATTATTAGCATTGCCTGGTGTTCTGACATGGCTAAGCTCCATCATTGCATTTTCCGAAGTTTTTATGACTGCCTGAAAAAAATAAATGGTGAACATTTTGTCTGGATGAGTGGATTTTGTAAGCCAGAACATTACCATTAATTACCAATTGTACATACTACCGCTCATAATTTTGGGATCACTTGTAAATTTCTTTGTTTTTGTTTGTTTTGTTTTTTGATTACTTTTCTACATTCTACATCTATACTGGGGATTTCTATGAAAACTATGAAATAACATGTATGGAATTAGGTAATTACATAACAACCAGAACAACAGTCAGTTGTTATTTTAAGACACGAAGGTCAACCTTTCTGGAATGGTTCTTGCAAGAACAGTATTGTCCAGTGCATTTGCAAAACCCATCAAGCACCATGATGAGACTGGCTCTCAAGACCAAAACTTACGTCTGCTGCAGACGAGAAGTTAATTTAAAATTATCAACTTCAAAAATCACCAATCAACCAAGCAACTCGGATTAGAGCCGTTATGAAGGCATTACAGATCATGAGTAGCAGATAGTAGCATCTTAAATTTCCAGTTCAAAGGAGATTTTTGCGTAGTTCGGATGCCTTTAGCATTGCTTTACAATGTAGAACAAAGTAGAAATCAGGAACGACCATGGAGTTAGAAAGTGATCCCAAACTTTTGAGCAGTAATGTACCAGTAAACTGGTGACAGGATCACGGGCACCCAAGCCTCATTTATCAAAGGAGACCAAAGGTTAGTCTGTCTAGTCTGATCCCACATAGTTTAATGTAAAAATAAGTTCATCCTGGCTATAATAGAAAAGCATCAGAACAGTCAGTGCATCATAGCCTGTCACATATGTACAGGCAAAGAGTTCAAGGTTGCTGATTTGGAATCCAGATTCCCCAAATCTCAGTCCGATTAAGCATTCGTGGGATGTGCTGAACAAACAAATCTGATCCATGGAGGCCCCACCTTGTAACTTACAGCAACTAGCAGCAACAGAGAGTCATGCTCCGAGAAGTTAACAACGCTGTTTTGGTGACACAAGGGGAACCTATACAATATTAGCCATAATGTTTTAAGGTTTAAGTGATTAGTTTATGGGATCGTAGCTCATTGATTTTTACACAAATAATATAGGGAATTTCATTTAGAACTGAAAACAAACAAAAAGGTTAATTACATTGACAGAAAAGGAAATGTCAAAGAGCTTGGTTATCAAATATTCATCAGATGTTGCAAAATTTTAAGTCACTGTTTAAAAGTAAGCAAATTTGTAGTATTTAACACCTTTTATGCAAGAGGTCAAATATTTTTTTATCCTATCTACAGAAGCACAAGCTCAGATGATCCATGGATCACAAGCTCAGTTGTAACATGGATCAGCAGGTTTTACACAAACTTATGAAGTCTGTGTAAGCATGAGTGCATCCTGGTGCTAAAGCAAAAAGTGGACAATAAATAAGATTTTTAATCTTATTTTTTTTTAAAGTGGACAATAAATAAGACAATAAGATTTTTTTTTACAAATTGTTGCTGATAATATTATTCATAAAAACCTTTATAAAATATTACCAAATAGAAGCATTTTCACTAGTGGTCTCGGTCTTCAAAGGCACTTGTCATGCTTGTTTTTTACTTTCACCTTAAGCTGCTTTCTTCAACAGATATACAGTATGTACAGTAAATGCTCTCCCCTAATATAAAATTCTGCATATTAAATTTACACTGTAAATATAACTTCTGTAAATACACCTACTAAGAAACATTTTGTTAAGCCACTGTCTGGTGACATTTCTAGTTCCCAAGTAAAAGAATCACCTTCATACAACCATTGACCAATTATCCTAAGTGTGCTTATATGATTTTTCAGGATGTTAGAATAGTAATAATATATGCCATTGTCACTGAAATTCACAGAACCCATAGTTAACACATTTTTTTTCCTATTTCATTTACTTGTTCGACTTAATTGCAGTTGTCTAAACAAAAATAAACAAAAATAAATTTGTCTCACTTATTGTAGTATAGCTCTAATTATAAAGTAGCCCAGAAAAAAACAGTCAGACGTCAGTCAATAATTATGAAAAAGTATGATTGTTTTACTGCTGATAATATATTTTAATAATACATTTATTTAAACAAACCTATTAGGAAATATTTATAATTTTAATATTTAATAAGATTTTGCTTGGTTGTGGTCAGTGAAGATTGAAAATAATCTTTAAGCATGAATTTCTCTCTTTTCTCTTTTGAGAGATTTAAAATGTTATAACCTTAGTTTTTAGACTAAAAAAGGCATTTCCTGACTGCCATACAATTAACTGTATATGTTATTTGAAGATGCACTCAGTTTACGTTTATGTTCAATTGCTATGTTATTAAAATAGGATGATTCAAATATCTACCCCCCAAAAAAATACTTTAAGCAAAGAAAACACCCCAAAATTACTGGAATTTAGTTTAGAACTGTCCAACACATTATTACAACCTGGAAGGATAGTGCTTCCCAGAATAAATTTCCACAGTTGGAGATCACTAAACACATGGTGATGTATCATTATAAAACTTTTAAATAAAAATGAATAAATAACAGTATAATTCACACTCATGTTGAATAGTCAAAGGAAAACCATTTCCACACACGCAAAATGAACAGAACTTACAGAATTGGGTTAAAAAAAACAAAAAACAGATGTGGTCGTAAGAAAACCACTTGTTAGCGATATTAAGCAGGGGAAAAAATCAGTTTGCTTGGGAGAATAAAGACTGGACTTAGGAGCAATGAAAGAAGATCATGTTGTGTGATGTGTCCAGATTGCCTGTATTGCAGAGTATGTCAGGAAGACATGAAGCTTGTGAAGCGATGCACCCATCATGCATAGTGGCCACTATACAAGCAGTGTTTTGATCTGGGGCTGGTTCATTTGGTTAGGTATTTGGGTTAACAGCATTTGTTCCATTTCTTTAATTTAATATACATCGTTTAATTACATTTAATATAAAGAAATGAGGGATGGCCAGTGGCGGACTGGCCATCTGGAGCACCGGGAGTTTTATGTGGGTCGGCCCAGTCAGAACGCAAATATATTTAAAAAATAACGGAAACCATAATATTGCATCGCTTTTCTACTCAGTTGAATGAGTGCGTCGATCGCACGAGGTGTTTGTGTGCACACGAATGTATTGCCCTTTTCCCCTATTAATTAGTTTGGTCTATTCCATACATGTTCTGAAACACAGCCCCTTTAACTTCTAATTAATAGAGGTAGAAATATGGATCCTTTCTCGATATGGCAAATTTCTCTAAGCAAATAAATAATAATTTCCATGGATGAATTGAGCTGAAAAGTTACGTGAAAAAAAAAGAAAAAAGAGGTAGAGGTAGATACTGTGAAATGCTTCAAATTAACCGATTATACCTTTGGCATGGGGAAGTTACAGGTCTGCAGGCTCTACGGTTAGGGATAACGAGGCTGGATCCAGCGGCAGGGTCAGGGATGATGATCCAGTGCCTGCATTAGCTCGCGCTAGTAAACTAGTTACTCATTTTAATTATTATGGTAGTCAATATTAATTACTAGCACGAACTAATGCTGCTACTGATTTTATTCCAGCTTACCTGTTGAGTTTGATTGGCATCCTTTTCACTCGGCTCGGGTAGAGAAGGGGAGAGGTGTTGGTCATCAGCAGCAGGCACTGGTTCATCATCACTGACCCTGATGCACTTGCAGTTTACACTGATGAGTGGTACTGAATGTCTTACACTGCATCCAGATGATACCCCCTGACTAGCTAAAATAGTCTTTATAGTTTTATATGTTGTCTGTCTTAATGTTCTTTCATTTGTTTCTTTGTTTTACAAATATGACCTAATATACGTTTAGTGATACTTCAAATAATATGCTTAAATATATATTTTTTTTTAATAGAGTGGTGGTAAAAATTAATCTCCACATTAATAAGCCACTGTATTATGATGTGGGATGTGGGAAGTGGTGGGCTGCTGCTTTGCTGTGGTTCAGTCCAGGAAGTCCAGGGCCACTTTTTTGGTCCCAGTCCGCCCCTGGGGATGGCGCAAGACTTTTGGATAATACTGTATCTCATACTTTTACAGTCCCAAAAAAGCATGTTATGTGTCTGTTATTGAATCTTAGACGATCAATAAATTCGATAGGATCAGAATACATCTTTAAGTTGAAATCGAATGATAAACGACAGAATTGTGTTAATTGCTGTAATAAAAGTTCATTTAACTAATTTGAACTCTGCAATAAGAATGCTGTTGTAAATGGAGGAAGCTCCGCCCTGGAGTATGTTCAGTGCTGACGTTCATTGGTGCGTCACGTGACTCCTGTGGAATGTTAACAATGCAGTAAGTGTCCAACTTTGTACTGCATTTCTACTTGTGCCGTGAGTAACGAGAAAATGGAGGACAGGCTCGCGAAATGTAAAGCGTGTTTTTTTAACGGGACGAAACGAGCTGTGTGTGAATGAAGTGAGTGGGTGATAAAGCGCACACTGTTAACTGCAGGGATTTAACGCTTCTCGTACATGGTAAGTGGCTGAAAGCTTGGTCTTTTTTTTGGTCGGGGGTCCGGAAAGGAAAACACCGTTTGAATGTGATAGTGTTTGTGTATGTGAAGGTTCTGTTTGTATCTCGCTGAGGTTTGGACAGAACGAGCGGTAGAGGTTCGGTTCGGTTTGAAGCGAGAGACGCTCCACTGGAATGCGCGAGCTGCTCTCGCGCGGCGCTGCGTTCCTCGCGCTCCATTCCCTCCCCAAACACTCGTGAAGTTCAGGAAAGGCTGCAGGAAAAGGCCCTGAGACTCCCGTCTGCTCCTCCTGCGCAAAACTACTGCACTGTCAGTGTCAGAACTGCGCAACGCACACTCGCACTCAGGGGCTTTAGTGTGGATGTGCCTGAGAATGAGCAAAAATCATCAATCTCCTCCTTTAATGCATTACTCGGTTAAAAAACTTTGGTAGCAGCCAGAGTCAGGGTGGATCTGTTCCATCACTTAAGAATCAATATTAACAATGATGTATCATGTCTAAGTTAATGTTCAGGGGAGGCTTTAATCAAATGTCTTTGCTATTATTATTATTATTATTATTATTATTATTAAACAGCACAAACCTTACTGCTACTGCTACCAATTATTTATTATTATTATTATTATTATTATTACTATTTTAACAATATACTACTACTAATAGTAAGCACAATAATAATTAGCATAATTAAAAAAAAAACAATATACTACTACTACTACTACTACTACTACTAATAATAATAATAATTATTATTATTATTATTATTATTATTACAATATTCTACTACTAATAATAATAATAATAGTAATAATAATAATAATAATAATTATTATTATTATTACTACTAGTAGTAGTTGTTATAATAATGGCAATAATAATAATAATAATTACTATTATTATTATTATTATTTGTAGTAGTAGTGGAAGTATTATTACTAATATTATGGGCTTTCTTTTAACATGTGCAAAATGTTTTACTATTAAGCATCCCAAAAAAACTCCCTGCATGAGGAACTTGAACATAATTAAGCAGTTACAGTGGATACGTACAGTAACACCAGCTGTGTTCACACATGTTTATCGGAAATGAAAGAGATGACATTGTGCAAAGAAATGGCAATCACAGATGAGTAGAGGATGTTTTATAAGTTAAAGTTATATTCCGCTAAAACAAAAGTGTCAATCTCGTTTGTGTATATTATGGAGACTTTTAAGATCGCCTGTAGTATGATGCTCAACCAGTAAATATTTAACATGGACATTTTCTGTAGGTTGAAATTTAAATATTTTAATGCATTTGTAATTAAATATAAGTGTTGATTTTAATTGAATAGGTCTTAATTCCTCCTTCTTTCTTTGTCTGAAGGAGATTGTGGTTGTGTATTCTCTTCCATTACTTGTTCATGTTGTTTGTGGGTGTTGTATAGTGTTGATTTTCAAGTGAAGTCGGTTTACAGGCAAACCGCAGGATGTTCATTTTAAAATTCATCTAAATATTTTCCTAGATGTTAGTATTTTAGTACTGATAGGTGGCTGCTTAGAGTAGGACAACTTTATCTGTTTGAAGAATCAGGAATTTTTCAGGAAGAATCTTTATGCCCAGCATTCCCCATGTCCTGGAACAATATAAGCCCGATAATTTACTGCTATATTAAAAGAAAAACAGGACTAATAGATTTAATATGAATGTACCTATTAAAAATTATAAAACTGTTCAACTTTGCATACATAACCTCCTCTCAAGCTTTAGTGAACTGTTAAAAAAGAGAAGTATTATTATGTTATGCTCTAAAGGTATAAGACAGCTAACGGACTTGTTAACGGACTTGTTGGAAGCGTTTATGGGGACTCTGGGGGGGGAGAAAGAGATTTCTTCCATTTATTTAATCTGTATATGTTTGGTATTTGAAAACTGGGAGACTTGGCGTACTATGAGATGTAGTTTTCCTAGAATGCCTTATACAAAGTGTTCCTTGACAGCGCTTTGAAATGATAATTGTGGGTTTCGCAAGTACGTACACGACTTAAAGGGGAAAGCTACAGCTTAATGGAACATGTGCGACAACTTTGATTAAAAATTATTAGCCTAACTTGTGTGTCACTGTAGTAAAACAGGCAACTACCAACTCCCCCCCCCCACCACCCCCCACCCCCCAACACACACACAAACATTTTAAAAATGTTTAAAACAAATACTAAACCTTGTGTGCAAGTTTTATTGTATTGACATACATGTCAGTTATACTCACAGGTTATACTCACCTGAGGTGGCTTTTCTAGCTACACGGAAAGCCTCATTCAGTAACTAATCTTATAAACCTGAATGGAGTGTATCCATAGAGCTTGTTTTGCAAGCAGTCCATTCAAAGTAGACTTTAATTGTAGCTTTATAAGGAGACTGTACATGATTCAGTCAATAGCCATCCTTAAAGCTGACAGTCTGTAACAAACAGCAGCAGAAAGTGAAAACATAACAGCAAGCTTATTAATTTTTTGCAACTGTTTATTTATTTTTTTTGTGAGACTGTTAATCTGTATTTATTTATTGGTTTATTCTGGGTTGGTGGTCTTATGATGCACAGCTATTTATTTGTCAACAGAATGCTGGAAGCTTCATAGGATTGGAACTTTAGGAGAGTTTAGGTTCTAGACTAACATCTCAAGAATCTTTATCCTTGACTCGAAAGATTCCTGAGATGGGAGTCAGATAAAGACCCTAGACATGCAAATTAAGGATAAATATTCTGGAGAGTAAAGTTTAGGATCAGGTATTAAGAGATAAGAGTTCATATATATATATATATATATATATATATATATATATTATATATAAGAGTGTATACTGTATGTAATGACTATTTAAGGAATAAAAATTCTAGACATGAGAGTTTAGGGTGAAGTTTTAAACTATAAGCGTTCAAGATAAAGATATCTAAAGATGACAGTTTAGGATATTTTATTCTACAAGATAGGAGTTCCAGATAAAGATTATAGAGATGAGAGTGTAGGGTAAAGATTCTAGAGATGGGAATTTAAGACAAAAACCCTAGAGAAAACAGTTTACAATCTAGAGATGAGAGTTTAGGAGAGAAAGATTCTTGGGATGAGAGTTAATATCAGGTTTTAAGTGATAAAAGTTTGGGATAAAGATTTTTAGAGATGAGAGTTTGAGAGATTAAGATTCTATAGATGAGATTATATGAGGGTAACATTCTAGAGATGAGAGTTCAAGAGTTAAAGATTGTAGAGGTAAGAGTTCAGGGTAAAGATCAGGACAAAGGGAGCAGTTGCATCCTGGGGCAAAGCATCAGGATTATATTTGCATCAAACCCTTTTGGTGCTAAAAGTTTTTTTTTTTCTGACCACATGAGAAATGTTCTTTTCTAGATATGCAGTAATATTTTCGGTTTCAGGAAGGACTGGTCTGGAGATGAAATTAAAAAAAGAGTGGCAGTAGTTCCAAGTAGTCATTTTTTAGTTATGCCACTGAGCATTTGTTAGTATGGGCTGTCTGTTTAAAGAATTCTGTCTTGTAGTGTCAGACATGATATGGATCATTTGTGACATAAAGACACACAATGAAATAGAGCCTGTATCTTGAGCCTGCATCAAATCAATTTATATTAGATCAACATGTTCAGCATTGTTGATTTGTATTGTATTGCTTGTGCTTTCCAGATTAGATTAGATTATAAATACCGGTAATAGATTCTCTGTTTCTAAAATGGAGCCTTGTTTGCGTCAGTAAGACATGTGCTCCTCGTCCTGTTCACTGCCTCAGGAGAGTATCAGCACGGCGCTGGAATGTACACCAGTGGTTCTCAACATTATTCCTAAAGGACCACTGCATATTTTAGTGCTTTCCATGCTCTACCACACCCACTTCAATTAAGAAAAGGCTGTCAGTTCATTGATTAGTTAAATCAGGTGTGCTGGGAGCTGAGGGAGTACTAAGTTGTGGGTTAATTGTGAACTGATGTTATATAGACAATGTCGTCTGAAATAAATAGGTATCAGCATGATCATTTCTGATCAGATTCTAGCATTTCACCGTGAGTGAGAGACTGTAGACTAACTTGCGTTATCTCACCCCATCCTGCTGTTTCCACAGGCGAAGATGCAGACTAGGCTGGAGTGGAAGCGACACACGTGCATAATCCATTTTATGTTAGGGGTGGCGGGGGACTGTGCCCCCTAAAAGGACCATGTGCTCCAGTAGGACCTCGAAGATCTACTAAGTTTACACAAGAGTCCACCTGGGTGGGAGCTTTAGCTAACATTCATAGTTGAGCTGTGTGCGTGTGTGTGTGTGTGTGTGTGTGTGTGTGTTTGTGTGTGTGTGTGTGTGTGAGTGTGTGAGTGAGAAGGTCTGTGAATTTATTTTTCTTATTTTTTTTTTCCCCTCTGCTTCTGCAATTGACTTGGTATGTGTAAGTGAGTAAGCGAGTGAATTTGCCAGCATGCAGGGGTGGGGGTTTCTGTGAGTGTGTACCATAGGTTAGGGTGGGTCCACCCATGCGGCCGAAAACTTTCCCTGCTGCCCCGTATGTGGGCAACACTCGCCAACGGCTCCAGGAGATCAAGGAAGGACTGAAACAGCCAGCTAAGCTGGTGAGCCAGGCTCTGCATGGAGGAAGTGGCCGAGGGGAAGGGAGCAGAGTGGGAGACTGCAAAGGTAAAGACCAGGCTGGTCGTCAGCAGCAACTTCGTCAGCCCCCGAAGTTCAACAACTACCAGAATGCCCTGCGAGAGATTCGCAAGTCTCTCATGCCTTTTGCCAATGAGTCTGGTCCAGCATCCAGCTCCTCACATTCAGGTGGAGACGTAAACAGGCAGATGCTGCAGGAACTCGTCAAAGCTGGGTGTGATCAGGTATGGTCTTTCTGTGCTCTCTCTCTTTGTCTCTCTGACAGGGTTTTTAAAAACATATAAAACCGTTTTTTGACATATTAACACTCTGAAATCTGTATCTCTTCATCAACACGCAGTTGCTGCCTATAATAATTTCATATGCTAATGGATCTTAAAAAATACAGTTAAACTTTGGATTGTGAGCATAATTCGTTCCGGAAGCGTGCTTGTATATCCAAACACTTGCATATCAAAGTGAATTTCCCCCATAAGAAATAATGAAAACTCATTTCACAACCCAAAAATATTAAAATAAAAATAGTTAATACAAAATGTAAAAAAAATAATAAAACAAATTAACCTGCACTTTTCCCTTGAAAAGAATCGTGGCTTGTATGAGACGGGTGAGGAAGAGGAGGAGGAGGGCTTCTGTACATGATGACTTTCTCTCTCTCTCTCACACACACACACACACACACACTAACGGAATCACTTCTCCCTTACAGAGCATCAGCACGAGAGAGATCCTGTGACGCTCGGCACACAAATAATATACGTACTACTTGTATTTCAAGACCTCAATCGTTTATCAAGTTAAAATTTATTTTAAATTTGTAAAACACTCGCAGACCAAGTTACTCACAACCCAAGCTTTTACTGTATCTTAATAACATAAATGTTATTTAAATGCTTAAATAACAGCATTTAGTTTGTGTATACACTGAAGCCGATATATATATACCATGGCCGCCAAAAGAAAGTCGCACATCCTAATATTTCATTGGACTGCCTTTTTCCTTCATTACTGCTTTGGCATGGTTTAGATAAGCTTATGCATTGTTACAACATTTATTTCTGTCCAGAGTCACATTAATTTTAGTCTAAGATCTAGTATTGATGATGGGAGAGTCAGACAGCTGCATAGTCTTCTCCAGCACATCTATATTCTCCAGCACATCTATATTAAGGTCTGGACTCTGTGGTGTCTCCATGTGTGGCCACCACATTGTCCAGACCTTAACATCATTGTCGAATTACAACATCATTGTCTCATGCTCCCTGAACCACACTTTCACATTTTTTTTTCTTCTTTTTTTTTTTAACATTAACATAACATTGCTGAACCTAGATGGTATGGTAGGCACTAGGCATGATGGGTACATCACTTCACCTGCCTCTCTTCTTCCCCTGATGCACCCATCACTCTGGAACAGAGTCAATCTGGACTCTTCAGACCAAATGACGTTTTTTCCATTGCTTCACAGTCCATTCTTTATGCTTTCTCTCAAATTGAAACCTTTTTTCCCAATTAGCCTCACTGATAATGGTTTTCTTAAGGCTACACACAGGTTTAATCCCAGTCCTTTGAGTTCTCTTCAAATTGTGCATGTGGAAATGCTCTTATTTTTACCATTTAACATGGCCATGAGTTCTCCTGTTTGTGTTTTTTTATGATTTGATTTCACTAAGCGTTTAAGTGATATCCCATCACACTCATTCAGGATGTTTTTCCAACCACATTTTTTCCTTGAATATGAGCACTATCCTTCCAGGTTTTGATAATGCTTTTTTTTTTTTTCTTTAAAAAAATGCTTTAGTAGTTTCAGTAATCCCCTTAGTTGTTTTCTTTGCTTGATGCAGGACAATAATTTGACCCTTCTGAAACAGAGTAAAATATGAGGAGCATACTCACTGCATCAGTTAGATTTAAATACCTTGTTGCTAGCTGAACCATATTAATCACTGCAGAAATTAACTATTTAACTCTTTATTCACATAGTTAAATCCAGCTGGTGGTTTATTTTATATCATTTATTTATTTTTGCCTATGCAAAATGTATAATTTGAATATATTCCCACACAAAACCATACACATTCCCTTTGTAATAAATGCCCATGCTCTGTAGAATTTGCAGGTGGTTGAATGTTGAAACCACGTTTATTTAAGTGGGTATGCCACTCAATATTTCAGGTATGGAACATGAATTTTTATTTGATATAGAAAATCATGTTTTTCTTATTTCACTTAGGCTAATTTAATCTGTTATCTGACTGGAATTATGCTGGATCAGCCTAAATTAAATATCCTGCTGGTAAAGTAAATACACATAAATAGTTGGAGCAGTAGTAGTAGTCATGTTTTGGGTCCCTTCGTGTCTATTCTATGTCATGAGTAAAAAGTAGCCTATTCTCCACACAGAAGAATAGCATAAAGAAATGTGATTCAGAGTGAATAGGGTCTGTAGTAAAAATGTAGAATGACTTTACAGCAGCTGTTTCCCATGTGTTATTCCGGATGTTTTCTAAATATATTCTGAATGAGTTCTGTTTTTCTCTGTTGTAATGGTATAGTAGCACAATTGTTGTACAGTAGTTTCAGGGAAAGTGCAGCGGAGTGGTGCGCATTTCTCAGAAGTAGAAAAAAAAAAGTTTGTCAGTAAAGATTGAAAGAATGCAGCTCCCTGGATAGGGGCAGTGACATATAAACAGCATAGTTAAACACTGACCCATAGCCAGCAAAAGAAGACACTGAACTTTTTTACATCTCCTTGACCTATCATCAAGCGTAATGTCTATAACTATCTTATATTATTCATTCCAGATTTTAAATATTTTACCACCTCTATAAAGTATATTAAACGATTCAATGCTTTGTGTACAAAACAGACAATACAACACGTTAAGGTAAGTAATGAGGTTGTTAGGTTAATTATTAGCCAGAAATATTATTTGCTTATCTGTCTTGTGAAAAAAGACAATCTGTTCCCGTTGTGTTAATGCACACAACGTGCGAACTCTAGTGGCGCTGCAGAAGCAACAGATGTAATTGCTTTTGGAGAATAAATTATTTTATTGCCTCGTGTACTTATCATATGTCAAAATACGAACTAGTGCTGTTGAAATGGCAGATACATTTCACAACCTGGTATTCCTTGTGTTTGAGAGTTCATTGCAAACATGTCGGCTCCAGAGAAAAGAGGAGGTCAGGATATGTTTCTGATAGGAAGGAAAATCAATAACATTTCCACACCATAAGCAAAAAAATTAATCGATATTTGAGTACAATACATGAGCAGTAATGCCCGAACCACTATATACCTACAGTATGGTATGACTGCAGTAGTACCTTTCTGTGATTCTTTCACTGGACCTGAAAGGACCTGAACTTTATTTATTTTGTGTGTTGATTTATAAAACTTTGTACATGTGAGCATAGAGAGTGGGCCTCTACACAGAATTTTACACTCTGCTTCATGCTGTATATCACACTATCTGGAACAGGCTACAGGCCTGAGAGCAGCTCTGTGATTGTTAGGCATGTGAGGAATGCTATGCTCAAGCCCATGCACAACACCACTGAGAAATCCACCACCACACAGTGGAATTATGAGGCCTAGCCTGAGGGAGCCTGAGCTGCCTCTGTCACAGGCTTTAGGACATGGACGAAATGCAGACTGAAACTTTTTTTTGTGTGACTATCTGGAAGCTGAAACATACAGATGGGTCATAGTCTGGATCTTGTTGTCTGGATTGACAGTGTTTATCACTCTTTTAGGTATCAGTCATAACCTTGACCTGCCGTAGAATTTGATCTACTTTATAATGCGTACTGTCATTTTTGAAGAAACATGACAAGTCATGTTTTGTTCAGAATTTGATAAGATTGTTTGCGAACTGTTCAAATTATAGAATTAAGTTTTGCAGTAACGATCGTCTGAAAGTGACCGCTTGTTGGACGTGAAACAGAACAGTGGTTTATTTTTGTTTAACTTTTTATCAAAGCATTACTGACTTTTTACTGTCAAGACAATGATAGATATTTTGAGAGTGTCATTTAAGTTTAAAAAAAATTATTCTATTATCATGGTTAGGCGCTGTTTAGTCCCATAATTCTTTTAACTGGCTGCTGAATGGAGCGCCTAAGCCGTATGATAAATTGCTCTTACTACTGGCCTAGTCTTAGGAGGAATAAGCAGTAAATAAATCAATATAGTATAGATATAATATAAATGAGTAAATCTTTGTACTATATGGACTGTATATGGTAACCAACCATATACAGTGCTCGTATGATATTTATTTTTGGGGTTAAATTGGCTCAAAAACAATTTCTGGTTATCGTATTTCCTAAGCATACCCACATTCAGATGGAGTTTGGGCTTGCTGTTGCTCATTTGCTCTTTGGTCACTGGCTGACACTTACGTCACCTGTTTACATGGGTTTATTTCTTACACCCAGTATTAACTGCAATGCATCGATAGAACACCGGTATGACTGACCCATTGTGAACATGCAGGGGAAGTGTGTCCTTTCAATAGCAGCTGGGTGGAACAGTTCTCCCAGTGGGCCTGCCGTCCTCGTGTGGGACAAGATGGATTCTCTAAACCTGTTTTCTTCAAATTCTTTTATTGATTTTTTTTTTTCATGCCGTTGTTGCATTTTATACTCAGGTCAACACATTACTTGGTTTATAATGTCTTTAGTGTAAACAGTGAATGACAATGTCTTGATTTACAGACCTATCAGCAGTACAGTTACAGCAGAGTATACATTTCAAGAAAACTCATTATTCTTACTAGTGATCCTCATTGTTATTTAATGACTCGTTTTTTTGTATATGGATCGGTATTTCTATTTTGTAACCTTTGACTGTAGCCTATGCCACTCCCTCTAACTCATTCCGAGAAAGAAATGGCTGCCTTAACTGGCCTGGATCCCTCAGTGGGCTTCTTTTGCCTGATACTTATCAAGACTTCACAAATTACGCAGCAACGCAGCAGCTGCTTATATAATCACCTTTAAAAAGGAAATGTTTTGTTGGGGAAAAGGAGGGGGCTGAAGGGAGGGGCTGAAGGACACTTTAAATCCTGTCTTTATTTTGACTGCTGCAGCATTCGTCATTTCATGCTCGAAAGCATTTATTGTATTTAGAAGATTATCAGGCATATTTTGATATGCCTTCGAGTAGAAGATGCTGCAACGTGTAATGTGGATTGACGCACATGGTAATGTTTGCATTAGCTGATTTGACAGTAGGTGTGCTTCACAAGTACATCCTAGTGTATGTTTAAGAATTCAATATTGAATTGTACATTGCTGGTATAAGTGCTGACTAATGTTAATTTTAATAGAAAGCAAAAAAGACTTTAATACATACGAATATCCTGTGTACTGTGTGTGTGTGTGGGGGGGGGGTCACTCCTGGGAGTTTATCCCAGGAGACTTAGGACGCACACACACATGCGCGCGCACACACACACACACACACACACACACACATGCACACTATGGGCAATTTGTGAACGCCAATTAACCTAATATACGTGTCTTTGGATGGTGGGAGGAATCTGGAGTACACAAAGGGAACCCACCAAACATGCGCTTTGCATACTTAAAGACAAATAAAGATAAAGTTATAGGACATGGAAAATGAATAGCATGAGTTTTTAATGAGAATGGAATACCCTTGAACAAGACTCCAGTCATTATACTACCATAATCATATCACTATTACCCTCAAATTCACCATGCTAGAAATAAAAAAAAACCTACAAAATCATAGAAGGTGTGAATTGAATTTTGTTGTTTGTTTCAGTAATGGTAAGATTTGCATTCCAAAAGGCAACAGTGGACCAAAAAGTCAGTTTATGCAATCTGAAGTTTATATTGATCAATGCATCCAGGTTAACTAATACCATTCTGTTGTTTTAGTACTATGTGCCATGGTATAAAATGATACTTCGTAACATGCATGGTTTGTATGGAAAGATTTTGACAGTACCATGATGTATTTTTATTACACTGATGAATACCATGGTATATACCAGGGTACTATTAGGTACCATTATATAATCATGGTAGAACCATGACACATTTTTGTTCTGAAAATTCTGAAAATTACTGTGTGGGAAATTGTTATGGTTTTCAGTAGAAAGTATAACTTTTTATTTTTAGTGATCTAAAATCCTATAGGATATAAACATAGTAATCAGCAGGTGAAGGTTTCTACATAATTCATTCACAAGTTTGATGTAGTTTTTCTTCTCTTCAGGACTTAGGATGTCCATCTTTCTTTGTGTCCCTCTCTAAGGGTCCTCCATATGGCATTCATTTACACAGTCTATGAAGGAATGTGATTCAGAATTGGGTCAAAGTGAAAGCTCATAAGAAAAAAAAACACACTTTAACACTGACTCACAGCATTGTAGCCCACAATAGTTATGTCACTTCAGCCATGGAGACAGTTTGTTTTTTATAAATATTCCCACAAGTTAGGAGTTTATTTTTTCCAGTCAGGAATATGTGTGTGTGTGTGTGTGTGTGTGTGTGTGTGTGTGTGTGTGTGTGTGTGTGTGTGTGTGTGTGTGTGTTTAGAGATATATATA
>JAQMYL010000035.1:12306189-12333717 GCA_030014365.1 Clarias pachynema
AGAATGGCTGTATATTGTTAATATAGGCTACAGAGTTTCATTTTTTTTTACAGTTTCGATTGTTGGTGTGCCTTGTGATTTTTTTTCAATTAAAAATGTACCTTGGCTCAAAAAAGGTTAAAAAACACTGATGTAGAGTTCTGTAAATGTCTGTGTTTCCACTTTAAAATTTCATCTTTGTAAACTTCCAGGTTCCATCCCAAATGGTGTTAAATAGAAAGCTAGGGTGTAGGGCTTATCTCGTGCACCAAGTTAGTGCCTATAATTAGGGATTTAGCTTTGCGTTAGAAGCCAGTTACTATTGTAGCTATGCTTAGGCGTTAATAAAAAAAACAGGCGCAAATTGGAACGACAGATGTAGAAAAGTGTTTCAGATTGTACAGCGTTATCAGATGTGTTTTCTTGCTAAAAGTTCTTCAGTAGCTGGTTTTGAACGTGGGATTTAACAGGCATTTTTTTGATTATGCCTACTTTTCCATAAACTGCAACCGACAGTTAGTGTAATTAACAGTTATTAAAACACGTGAGATGTGGAGTGATACAGTACGTATAGTTAAACAGCCCAGTGTTGTCACCGTCATCCCATCAGATTACGCTCTCATCCCATCAGATTACGCTGTTATAATGTTCCATATACACCTGTAACATTGAGAATAGTGAAGAATTGTTTTCCATCTTAGAAAATGAATAAAGTACATGATGCATCACTCAAAGTGTGCTGAGTAACCTGAGCAGTTTCTTGACCCTGTTAAGTGCAACAGCTGCAAATATGGGTTAATATCCGCATACTGGATTCCCACTTTATTTTGTTCATATAGCAGGCAATGGTGTTGACGCTTTGGCTCCGGCACTGCTCTCCCCCTTCTTAACGTGGGTCAAACAGAGTTCTACTGCCCCAGTGCTATATTTAAAAAGCCATAAGGACAGGCCTGGTTTGGGGGAGACAACGACAACACGCTCACCACTTGCTCAAGCTTTCCCACACGCAGTGCTTTAAACTTTGAGTTTTCAGTGTGTTTATGTGTATTTGTTTGTATATGTTACTGTACTGTACATGTATGTAATTATTGTAGTGTGTATGTATGTATGTATGTGTGTGTGGGTGTGTGTATGGGGAGTGACTGCAGATCCAGCCCCAAGGAATGCTTGGCCTTTGCCGGTAACTGGCCTTGATCATACATTCCTGTGGGAGTCTCTCTCTCTCTCTCTCTCTCTCTCTCGCTCTCTCTCACTCACACATTATTTTGCTTGCTCGCTCTCTCTCCATCCCTCCCCGTCTCCCACTTTTTCCGATGGGTTATTAAGTGGGTGACCTTGAGGTACAGATTACGTGGGAGGGGACATTTGGGTTTAACTGTAGTAACACTCTCCGAAAGAGGCAGAAAGAGGGGTAGCTTTTAGAAAGTCGGAGTAAAGAGCAGCTTTTCACTGCAGAAGTTTTAACTGAAACAAAACATTTAGGTTGAACAGAGACAGCTAGTGAGGTCTTTGTGATGCTGCTGACCTTAACCGAGACATCACTGGGCAGACACTACATTGCCATGTTTGAAGCCACCCAGAATGTCATGCTGAAGCCCACTGAGTCATGGAGGGAAGCCCTGTTGGACCACAGAGTTATGGACCTCTTCTTTACTGTGAGTAATCTCCTGATTTATCTTTGTGCAGATGTGTGATCCACTGGTAACCAAATCCTTAAGTAGTTGTTGCTGCATGATGTTCTCTTCACCCATTCATTTCCTGTAGCTCCTATTTTAAAGGATATTTGTAGTGTTGTGGTTAATGTGTTCACCTCCCAAGTGCTCTCATTTTATCTCTGTCTCTCAATTTATCCACACGTCCATCTTTTTCATCCATCCATCATTATTTACTGTTATACTTGCTTTATTAACATGACTCCAAACAAGAAAGAAAGGTGTTAATCATGTGTTAGTATTTCACTTTTAATTTGATGGGAATTCCAGTGTGTCATTATTCAGATGCAGCATGAAAACACAGCATTTATTAGAGAAAGAGAGAGATTTATTAGACACTATAAGTTGAGCTAGTATTACTACCTGCTGTGAGGTAAACTTCAGTACTGAGCAGTGCTAGTGACGTCTTGACTTGGTGTCTAACTTTTTCTACTAGTTTTTTGATGCTTGCATTTCAGAACATACTTTTTTTTTATTTGTTGTTTTTAATAATAAGATGGCAAGCCTATTTGTAGGAAACTGTATGTCTCCTGCATCCTACATTGGGGCCCTAAGATATGGGTCTTGGTTATGGTCAGTGTGAATGTAATGCATTTATGTGCAGAAATCGATTCATCACCAGTCTGGAGTCATGAAGAATTATCAATATTGTATATGAGAACTCGACTGGCTCTGAATTTAAAAATAAAAAAAAGTGTAATGAGAAAACCACTCACTGTGAGAGAGATGCCAGAGCAGCCATGCTGGATCAAACAAAGTGACAGCTTTGTGAGTGAGTTTCATTCATGGTTTATGGGGAAGAAATCGTAGGCAGGGCTAGCTGATCGAAAAACATCCCGATGTGTGGAACAAACCCGTCATGGTTCCATCGCTATCCAGAGCATCACGTCCAAATACTTCTCCACTTTATTCCATTACATATGCGTAGACTCCCTGATAGATTAACTGTCAAATAGTGCTCTAATTACTTCATCAGTGCCAGCAGGTTATGCTGCCAGATTAATTAAGATGAATCAAGGGAAATCCCAAAGTGTTCAACCCGGCTTCGGTAGTGAAGAGTTTCTGCCTTCCTATTGAAAAAAAAAAAGAATTTGCTGAATCTTAACTGTGCTTCATGTCTGTAGTAAAGGACTGAGACTCCAACTAGCTATAAAATCTCAGTGAGAGAACAGAAATCGAGTTGTACAGCTGGATGAATATAAAAGCAGACAGAGGCTTCTGTTTGGAGCGTCTTTTGGGTGTTTTGCTTTGTCTGAGTGACATTTGGATTTATTTGCAAATAGTTGAGGGATTGTTTTTGTTGCTGTGAAATATATTCAGCTGTCCCTCTTCATGTCTTGGCGTGTCCTGTGTTTTTCTTTGCTCAAACCTGACATTGTGTGTTATAGTCTCAGCTGTGACAGGGGCAGGTGGGACATGAGGCCATGCGCCGCAGGGGTCAGAGGTGATCATAGACGGCCGTCTGGATTACATTCTGACCCCTGAACGGAGCGCTGCTGTTAGTGTTGTAGCCCCTTGACCTGTCACTTGGACAGACATCTACCATATGAGGGGACAGACTTTCTGATGTAGTGAGTGCCATGGAAAAAGACAACAGGATGAAAGAATGAAGCTCAGCCTAAAATAAACTCACTTGCTTTGCTTCACACCTAATAAAGCTATTGCTACGCTAACATTTTCCTACTCAAACCCAAGACTAGGAAGGAGTGTTGTTGTTTGTGGTTTAGGTTTATTTTTACACACACACACACACACACACACACACACACACACACACACACACACACACATACACCCTCTGTCCCTCATACACATGGACACATACTTGTGATTAGCAAATGGCAGTTATAATTTAGTTGGAATTGTTTTAAATGCAGCCAGGGAATGTTGGAATCAGATCAGTCCATGTCCTCTTTCAGAACACATGTGTGGTTCGTTTATGGGCTAAGCAGTTTCATGTTTTGTTGTAGCCGATTGAGATGGATTTTATAATGATGATGATGATGATGATGATTATTGGTTGAGCTTTACTTTAGTAACTGGATCTGGGTAGACACTGATGCTGTGATGATCTAATCAAGAACAAAAGGTCTGTTCAGGAGATGGACTGGAGTTATCTCCTGCTTTGTCTTCCTAAAAATGGTTGTCTCTGCCTGACAGGAGGCATCTAAATGAATATTTGTCAGTCTAACTATAGTTGGATTCAAGGCAGTTGGAATAGTTTGCATGGTGTGGATGTTCGTAAGAGCAGCTGTTTTTACTGCCCACGTAACTTTGGCCTTGCGCTCTGTCTCTCTATTTAGCTCTATCTTTCTCTCTGGCTTTGTCTCTCATCTACCTCTCATTCACCTCCTCCCCTTCTTTCCCTCCCTCTCTTCTGTATCGGCTTAACAAGTGATTTCACACTGTGGAAAAAGAGGACAGTCCTCCACAAGATAGACCAGTGCCACTCCATGTTAACAGTATCGGGTCTCCTAGCAGCTCTTTTGTCCAGCTGGTGAAGCTAGGCAGTAGTGTGTACAATAGTGTGTACAACGGGACTTCAAAATGAATCGTAGTTTCACAGAGATACGTATTCATGGAAACTTTTGAATTTGTTTCTTTTTGACTTGAAGCATCCTTGCCAAAATGTTTGGTGGACAGACAGCGTAAGGCTTTGAGGGGGGAACAGAAAAAAAACTAAGCCGAGAAAAACGAGACCCAATAAGAAGTGAAGAGGATTTTGTGCCAAACATCCGCTCTGCAGTGGAACCACATGTGCTTCTGGTATGGGAGAGCAGGGCACTGAACTAAACACACACTCCTAGCCATGGTGCTGCTACGGCCGGGGATCTCTCGATCTTTGCAAAGCGTCAAGATACAGCTTAGTTTAATTTGTCTCCAAACCGTGATTTGAATCTGACAATCCGTATATCGAGCATTGCGTATCTGGAGAGTGACAACAAGGGAGAGTTTTGCTTTACTAGGTGAGCGCTCTTTTCCGATTCTTCATGCATTCAACCTTTCACATTCGGGGCGGCTTTCCATACTTTGCATGACTACAAAATTAAAGACAGATTTGCCTTTTCAAGGAAGGCAGAGGAAAAAGTCAGGGAGAGTGGCTGTTTATGTGAGAGAGATGCTTTTTTGTTTAGTTCAGAAGGACTGTGTGTGAGCTCCCCAGCTGTGTGTTTGATCAGCTGCCAGTGAGCCAGTCTGCAGTTCCTCCTGCTTTAGAATGCCTACAGGGTTTATATTCCTTCATTGTTTTTGCATTTCTCTCTCGCTCTCTGTTGCTCTCATGATTTTCCTAATCTGAGAGGACTGTGCTGCTTTCAGGATGTTTCTCTTTTTCAGGTGTCTCGTGTGATTGCTTTTGTATAGACCGGTGTACTGTATAACGTGTACTGTGTAACGTAAAAATACTAAGCCGCATTGACTTTCCTTGCTTGTTTTTTTTTTTTGTTTGTTTCTTAGGAATTTGTTTATATATAATACAAAACTTGACTGATCCTGTACTGGCTTTCTCAGGTGCACAGGAAGATTCGTGAGGACTCTGACATGGCCCAGGATTCCCTGCAGTGTCTGGCCCAGCTGGCGTCTATGCACGGGCCCATCTTCCCTGATGAGACTGCTCAGGTCACCTACTTGGCCCATCTTGTGGAGGGGCTACTTAACATGATCAATGGGTGAGTGAGAATTAAATGCTTACAGCATACAGAGTCTTTTCAATGAATCAAGTCCATTAATGTTCAGTAATTTGTGTTTTTGTTTGCAGTTGTGATGGTTATGCTTGGTATCCACTTTTAAGTTTTTATAGGTCTACATTAAATATTGAAGGATATTACAGCTAGCACGTGCACACAGGCTCCTGAAATTTGATCTGTAGTTGCTGGAGTGAGTCAGGGTCTTTCTCCTTTTTTCTCCCTTCTACTTCTGTGCTTCACTAGCCACTCCATAATCACCTATTTTTGGAGCTTTTTTTCCAATTGCATCATCGGAAAACCATGCAGCAGGTCCGTTGTGATTGAACTGTTCTGCTTGCAATTTAAATCCATCTGATATGGGTTAGAGCTGTAGTAGTGAGCATAAAGGGAGCAGGTCTCTTGTAGTGTTCTGGCAGTTTTGAGCGGAAGAATTCAGACAATCCAGGTAGTGTTCTCTGTGCGCTGTGTGGATCTGAACGGAATCCATTTGCCCAAAAATTGAAAAGCACTAGAAATTAAATGAAAATGTGAATGAAGTTCTGGTGATTTTAAACTTTCCCACACTTTGTGCTCTGGTAGTTTGTCTTTCTTTGGCATATAAAGGTTCATTTAGGGTTTGACACCGACATGTTTGTACAGGTTTTTTTTTTTTTTTTAAGTTGAACTTTTAAAGAACTCCACCATCATTCACTTTTGTTTAGTTGATTAGCAGTATTCTGCTTAATTAAGTTTTGTTTTGGCTTAACCTTAAAAAAAAAAAGAATTATTAATAAATTGACATAAAAAATGGTTTAATGCTTTTGCCTTAGGCCTGCAGGGTCGTGGGTTTGTCTACAGTCTATGTGCATGGATTTTGCATGTTGTCTTGTGGTTTTCATTAGGATTCTCTGGTTTTCATCCCAAAGTCCAAAGACATGATAGGCTGATTGGTGTTTTCAGTCTATAGTGTATGACTGGGTGTGTGAGTCGGCTGTCTTCAGGACTCCTACACGGGTTAGGCTGCATGGAAAATAGATGAATGAATGTTTTTACATAAGGCTATAATATAGTGTAATGTAATATAATATAATTAAATATTAATATAATGGAAATGTAGCTAATGAGCCTTTTTTTTTTTTTTTTGTTTACTAATTTAAGTATCATTGTATTTTTATTTTTTTGGCACAGAATTGAGATTGAAGACTCTGAGGCTGTGGGCATCTCAAACATTATCAATAATCTGATTGCCACGTTTCCCCGGAATGTTCTCACTGCTCTACCAAGTGAGCTCTTCTCCTCCTTCATCAACTGCCTGACATTGCTCACCTGTTCCTTTGGGCGTAGTGCCGCCCTTGAAGAGGTGGTAAGTACTAGAATGTCCAGATAGATTAAATTAGTTTAACCTTCATGCTCTTTAACGTCCTTTTACAGTAACAAAAGTTTTTTTTTTTTTTTTGATTACGAGATTTGATTTCTTTTTTAATTCTGTTATATCTGTCTCTTTTAGCTGGACAAAGACGACATGGTTTATATGGAGGCATATGACAAGCTGTTGGAGTCGTGGCTCACCCTGGTACAGGAGGATGAGCACTTCCCCCGGGGCTGCTTTGTCCAGCCAGCTGTGCAGGTCTTTAACTCCTACATTCAGTGTCACCTTGCAGCACCTGATGGAACCAGAAACCTGGTGAGTGCAGTATATCTATCTGACTGCATAGCATTATGTCTATTTGATTGGGTGTTAAATATTTAACACTTTTCTCGTTCTATCCTTTCTTCTACACATTTTGTAGTGTTTTGTATTCTGAACTTATAATATAAACCGGCCTTTGTGTCATCTTTATCTCTCTTGTATAGACTGCAAATGGCGTTGCCTCTCACGAAGAGGAGGAGATAAATGAATTGCAGGAGGACGATAGAGAACTGTTTTCAGATCAGTTAGCAAGTATCGGCATGTTGGGGCGCATCGCAGCAGAGCACTGCATCCCCTTACTTACAAGGTAAGAGCACATGTCCTAAGCACAATTTTATTGAATCTCGAATAAATTCTGAGGAAATAAGATTTTTTAAAAATATATTCTGCATATTTTGTGGATGTGGTGTATTTGTCCCTGGCATATTGTGCACCCAGGAAATAAATCTGAAACTATATAAATTTATATTAACTAGTGATTTGTGTCTTGTGGTTAGCTTATTGGAGGACAGAGTTACACGACTTCATGGACAGCTCCAGAGACACCAACAACACCTCATGGCCTCGTCAGAGCCAGACTCGGTGGACCGCAAAGTTTTAGATGACCTCTACGAAGACATTCACTGGCTCATATTAGTCTCAGGTCTGTCTCACATGAAAAAATAGTCAAATTAACATTTCTTTTGACACAATGTTTATTTTGCCTGTTTTACGGTTAATTACGTTAATTACTGTTTTTTTTTTTTTAATGATCAAAAATCTTTTCTCTTTCTACACTTTAATGACTCTCAACATTAAAGTACAACCTATTTAAAAAAATCTGTTGTTTTCGCCAGGCTACCTCTTGGCTGATGACCCTCAGGGGGAGACACCGATGATCCCTACGGAGGTGATGGAATTCTCTATAAAGCACTCCACCGAAGTGGATATCAATACCACGCTCCAGATCCTGGGCTCACCTGGGGAGAAAGCCTCGTCCATCCCTGGATGCAACCGGACAGACTCTGTAATCAGGTAAAGAGATTGTGCTGGGTTTGGTTAACATGAGCATTTCAAAACATCACAGATACATCGGTACAAGTGGATGGAAAACATACAGCAGAGGCCACGGACAGTGTGTTTTTCAGATGGTAGAAGTGCTCAGATGTTTCTCTGGCTTTAGTGAGCGGGTTAATATGATGACTTCATTTTATTTATATATGCAGAGCTTATAAAATATCCATACTGTGATGTGACCTAATTGTAACTGGTACAGTGGCTTAACTCTGTGTAACGTCAGATGAATACTATTTTCATGCCAGACAGATCCTTCAGTGTCACCTTTCACTCATCTTGCATCAGTGGTCAATAAAACATTCAGACTTTAGCAGCAGGAAATGGTTCCTGTGTGTGTACAGGGGTGGTGCAGCACATAGGGTCTGATCTGTCCTGGTAGCAGCAGATCTATTGCCCAGTAGGGAATGTGTTGGCCGTGTGCCAGGCAGAGTGGCCACGCGAGTAGCAGCCTGGCCCTGGCGCCAGCCGAGTCGCTAATGCCACGCCGCCACGTGCTTTATTCAATTAGAACCAGGACAGGTGCACTGCTGAGAGAGGGGACAAGTTTATGAATGGACAGCAGAGGTGTATTGAAGTGACGGAAGGATAGAACAGTTTGTGTTGACTTTAAACAATTCGGATTTTAATTGTCTGACCTGTTTCTGTTTTTAAAGGCCTCTAGTCCATTTAATAGATGGCCATCATAAACTTGTCAGGCGTTCATGTATTGGTATATTCTTGTATTGGTACAAAGCTGAAGACAGTATTGTAGTGAAGCACATTGTTAAATACCGAATGTGCAGGCAGAGTAGAGGTCTTGTGGGCAGCATTCCGTATCCTGATAGGGTCTCGAGGCTTTATCTACAGACCAGTTGGTGATGTGAAAATGGAAGAGAGTGTGTAGAGGTCAGGGCTGAGGAATTGAAAGGATGCTGTGTTGATGGCATCGTGATGGGTTCAGCAGTAGGAAAGCTATGGGGGACGGTAAGAGAGAATAGCGGAGGGCTAAAGGATTTGGAAAGACAGTAGGTTGGTGACTCAGGCTTGGATGGAGAATTTGGAAAGACAGTGGGCTCAAGGATTAAGTTTCCTAATAACAGTGTCCTGACCCCAGAGCTCTGAAATGTCAATGGGGTTTGTTTTTGCAAACAATGCAAATCATTCGCCTGTGCTGCCCTGACTCTTCAGAGGAGGCATCTCTGTTCTACAGGTCGTTAATCTGCTCTAAGCCCTTTCTTACGTAGCCTTCTGTTCTTTCCACTGAAGGTAGAACAATAGCGGCAGTGTCATTGTTGTATATTTAATTTTTTTGTATTATCTTGTCTGTCTTTCTAAATAAAATTCTGCAGCCTTTTTTTATTTATTTCTTTATTTTAATGAAAACGAGTAAACTGTTTCTCATTAGCCTATCACTGAGATTTGTGTCCAAGTCATAAAATGACTGGAGAAAAAAGTAGCATTGTTACTGGCAATAATTACCATTTTTATTTATAAGGGCCAGTATTCATAAAGAACATCTGAGCTAAAAATCCTTCCTGAAGATTGAGTTAATAGATTTGAGATTCAGTCTTGTCTTTACATCTGAGTTTCATCAAGATTCTTTGTATTTAGGACCACTGATCCCAGATGTCTTTGCATAATGCTTCCATGAGAGCACTGGCCCTTTCATCATGCGTGATAATGTGCAACAGTGTTATAACGATACGGAATTAGTATCATCATTAGCTGGACATTTTGAGATCATAAATGACAAACGTCTGTGTTCATCAAGAACCAACAGTGGGCTGTATTGTTTGCACGCAATGGTTTTGTCTCAGGATCAACAATTCTTGTCACTGTTGTCTGTATTAAAGTTCGTCAGTGAATTTGGTACAAGTTAGCTGAATTAGTGGTTTTAGTTTTTAGTGTTTTCCAAAGCCACACCCCAAAACACATGCACATGTGCTGCCTATGTGCTTGCATGCCTAAACGTTAGGGAAAGACGAGGAGAGGAGGAGCTTTTTTTTTCAGTTTATGGTGAACTAGATAGAGAGACAAATAGAGATTTTTTTTTTGTGCTGGTTGTTTAGGTGTTTGTGGCTGGAGTGGAGGAAGGAATGATGTGGAACACAAAGACCAGAGTTTTTCCCTTTGAATAGATGTTTTGTTGATAGCCATAAGAACCTCTGAAGGACTTCGCCAAATATTAAAAAAAGCATTGACCTAAACCTTAATCCCATTTGATTTTTATGAAAATGTGATGTTTAATAAACTCTGTGTGTCATTTCTTGCCTCAGATTATTATCAGCAGTGTTGAGGACATCAGAAGTAGAGTCTCGGGCGACGCGGGCGAGTCTAACAGAACTGTTGAGCCCTCAGATGGGTAAAGACATTGTGTGGTTTCTGCGGCGATGGGCCAAAACATACCTACTAGTGGATGAGAAACTGTATGGTCAGGTGAGCACCGAATATTCTGTACTCGAAGCTTAATTATTTTGAGATGCCATTTGTGTTAAACATTGAATCTGACACCATTTTAATAGACTTTTTTTTTTTTTTTTTTGGTCTCTAGATTAGTATGCCCCTAAGCACTGCATTTGGGGCTGACACCGAGGGGGCTCAGTGGATTGTGGGGTATCTTTTGGAGAAGGTGATAAATAATCTCTCTGTATGGAGCTCTGAGCCCGACCTGGCCAATGACACAGTGGAACTGTTGGTCACACTTGTGGAAAAAAGAGAGAGGTATGTGTGAATAGTCATGTGAGAATGAAGCGGGATCTTATCTCTCATAGATTTAAATTCACTGGTGTATTTATTTTTGTATCATTGCACCACCTGTTGGTGAAATCATAGTAATGCATTTAAGAAGGTACCAAACAATAGAATATTAGGTGTATATTATTTATTTTTTTTCTTCTTCTTTCCATGTTTACTACTTAATGGAATGAATTTGGAGTCATGTAGAGGACATTTGCTATGAGGTTTAGAATTAAGAACATAACGTTTATTAAAAAAATTCAGAAACTATAAAGACATTAAAGGCTAAGATGTCATTTGGGTGCTTTAGTTTGACATAGATTAAAACAGTGAAGACTGTTGTTTGCTTTTTAATTACAATTTAATTAATTGTAAAGCGGAAAACTACCTTAAACTGGGTTAAGATGCCGAAATCCGATGAAGTTACTCTGGATCTTATCATTCAGTGCATGAAAGTTTCATTTTATTTTATCAAGCCTTTACTTTCTGTCCATCAGAGCAAACATCGTAGTACAATGTGAGAACTGGTGGAGTCTGGCCAAGCAGTTTGCCAGCCGCAGTCCTCCACTGCACATGCTGTCAAGCCCAATCCAGCGCACGCTGATGAAGGCGTTGGTCCTCGGAGGCTTCGCACAAATGGACTCTGATACTAAACAGCAGTACTGGGCAGAGGTCAGTGCACTGTCAGTGGTTTCCTCACACATTACTGTTTAGTTAGTATGTTGTCCTTACAGAGCAGAAACATTGCTCCAACCAATCACATTAAACAGTTCTGTAATTGGTTACAGTTGGTAATTGGTTGGACCCAGCTACCACTCCATTTTCACTTTGCCTCTGTGTGTTCCAGGTGCTTCATCCACTCCAGCAGCGCTTCCTGAACCTTATTAACCAGGAAAATTTTGCTCAGATCTGCCAGGAGGAGGCAGTGAAGCAGGAGATTGTGGCAACCCTGGAAGCCCTGTGTGGCATTGCAGAGGCTACGCAAATAGACAATGTGGCCTCTCTTTTCAGCTTCCTCATGGACTTCCTGTCTAGCTGCATTGGTTTAATGGAGGTCTACCAGAATTCGCCAGAAACGGTCAACCTCATTATCGAGGTGTTTGTTGAAGTGGCCCATAAACAAATCTGCTACCTGGGAGAGGTGGGTTAAATGCTGTTCTGATATTTGTGAAGGCCTGAGAAAACCTTGTATAAAGGTCACTCTAAAATTGTGACCATTTTAATATACTGTATGCCATACAGCCTACATAAACTGTTTCTCATTTTTTGTGTAAAAAAAAAAGTTTTATCATCTTAAAACTAGTTTATCTCCCGAAAGTGTAAAGAGAGAAATTTGCATTTAAAGAGTCCGTTCCAACTGTGGACCTTTTGACGATGATACGGATCAATTATACTGGCCTGTGTCGGGCTGATTCTTCAAGACTGTAACATATTACATACAGTAATTAAAGGTCACGTTTGTCTTTGTAAGTAAACATTTTCTATAAAGGAAGCTTTTTTTCCCCCCCTGCAGACAAAGTCTATGAAACTCTATGAGGTGTGTCTGACACTGCTGCAAGTTTACTCAAAGAATAACCTGGGTCGTAAGAGACTCGATGTAGCCGCAGAGGAAGACCAATACCAGGACCTGTTGCTCATCATGGAGCTTCTCACCAACCTGCTTTCCAAAGAGTTCATAGACTTTAGTGACACGGGTAAGAGTATTCAGGCTGGGTCAGGAGCTCTCAGTCTTTCAGAAAAATCACTTTCCTGATGTTTGTTGAATTTTGTTGTAGAGATGTTTGAATGTGCAGTGATGTGTCTGTCTTTGTACACCAGATGAGGTGTTTCGAGGCCAAGAGCAGAGTTCAGGAGCTGGTCGCACCGTGTCTGCGGCTGATGTGGTGCTGTTTGGGGTCAACATCGTGCTGCCCCTTATGTCTCAGGACCTTCTTAAGGTGAGGGTTATTTTTCATTCTTATAATATTCCAAAACCCATCATTCATCATTTCTTTCTACTTTTAACTAGTAAGTGTAGTGTAAGCTTGTACTGTAGACTGCATTAACATCTCTTTCCTTTTTGTAGTTCCCATCTTTATGTAACCAGTACTATAAGCTCATCACGTTCATCTGTGAGATTTTTCCTGAGAAGATTCCTCAGCTGCCAGAGGAACTTTTTAAGAGCTTAATGTTCTCTCTGGAGTTGGGCATGACTTCGTATCCTTTCACAGCTTCAGTGTGTGCATCTAATCACTTTTTTCCCCTTCCGTGCTAATGGTTATAGTTTTGTGGTCTTTGTGGTCCATGTTCCTTCATATGTCTCTAGGAGTAACACCTGCCACTGCTGGTTATTTTTTAGTGAAAATGGTGAGCAGTGACTTTTATTCTGGACCAGCTTTTACCGATTAGGACCCTTTATTAGTATATCCTGTACAATATTGTTGTATCATCAGACAAAAGCAGTGGCAGCTGGTGTATATTTGTCGCTTCTATTTATTATTAATATGTAGTATTTAGTATAGAATTTTAAATAGATATTGGTTGATGATGCTGTTATGAAATCACGGTCATGCTTTCACCTTGACCTATATTGTGCAGAATGAGCTCAGAGATTAGTCAGTTGTGTCTGGAATCTCTGTCCCCGTTGGCGGAGCAGTGCGCCAAAACCCAGGAGAAAGACACCCCTTTATTTATTGCTACTCGGCATTTTCTCAAGGTTAGTGTTCCTACGACAAATGTCTTTTAATCTCTTTACATTTTGTTGGTTATATCTGGGATTACCTTCAGTCTGTCTGCCCTTTTCCAGTTGGTGTTTGATATGCTGGTACTGCAGAAGCACAACACTGAAATGACTGTGGCAGCTGGAGAAGCTCTCTATACACTTGTGTGCCTGCATCAGGTAAGTACTGAATAAAGATCTGGTTAAAACATTAGATACTAGCATTAGGGTTTAGTGTTAATTTCCAGGATTTAGTCAAGCACACCAATGTTACGATGGTACTGTGTGGAGGTGCTGTGTCTGAAGTGTGTGTGTGTGTGTGTGTGTGTGTGTGTGTGTGTGTGTGTGTGTGTGTGTGTGTGTGTGTTAGGCGGAGTACTCGGAGCTGGTGGAAACTCTGCTGTCCAGTCAGAGAGACGCCGTGATTTACCAGCGCCTCGCCGACGCCTTCACCACGCTCACAGCAAGCAGCACACCTCCAACCATGGACCGAAAGCAGAAAGTAGCCTTCCTCAAGAGCCTGGAGGAGTTTGTGGCCAATGTTGGAGGGTTGTTATGCGTCAAATAACCACTGTCTCCAGCATCCTCTTCACTGTTCTGGATGCTCCCTCATTCCTATCTGCCTCTCTACCATTGAAAGAAAAGCTTTTCTTCTGATGTCCTCTCTACCACGCCAAACTCTGGACAATCGTAGCAGAACTGTGTTGTTGGAGAGGAGCATCAATGTGTCTGAGGTCATTTTAAATGTTGCTCTTGTCCTCTCTGTTGTAGCCAGAAAGCCTGCAGAGGAAGGATGGAAGTCAGGAAAAGCAGAGAGAAAGAAAACTCATGAAACATTCATCTCAGTTCAAGTTGATTATTGGCAACTTTGCCAGTGAGAGGTTGTCAGATGGGACAGATAAACGGTTGGGGGCAAATTCTTCTCCCCACTCTAGATAAATGCTCATTTAATGCCTCTCCTTGAGTGCCTTTTTCATGTCTCGGATCCAGCTGTCTGTACAGCAATGGGTAGAACTGTGTCTTATTGTGGAGCCTATATTCTTATCACTGTGGATGTAGGCTTTGATAGAATTGGTTTCTATAGTTATCAGTTCATTTTCTGTAAGGCCCCAGATAAATTTGCTCATGTGTTTAAAGTACATCCACACAAACAAGCAACCACCAGCGAGGAAATAAGACTGCAGATTTGCTGAGACTATAAACATATGTAAACCATCTTGGTAATAAGAGTTTTAAAGACTTTCCATATGTTCAAACAAATATTGCGTTTTTGAGTCACGGCACTGATGTGTTAATAATAAAAACCATCATCTTTCAATTCCAAAATGCATTGATGTGGCTAGCTGCTTGATATTAAAAGTGCAGAACCTCCAAATAAAGCTGCATGTCCATGTGTGTGGGACTGTTTATCCGTAGAGACATCAGCAGTAGCAGATGCAGTCCCTGGTGCAAATGAGTAAAGTTATTTAAAACATCACTGGGCAGTGTAGCTAATGGAGCATTAGGAGAGCTAGACTATTTTTCTCGCTGAAATGTGGGAAGCAGTTATGGAGATAAACCAAATCAGTTTGTGTTCATCGAAGATGTACATATATTTTCAAAAAGTAAAAAAAATCTATGATTAAAGAAATTAAAGACTGACATTTTATAAGATTGTAGAGTATAGCCATTGATGCTTTTTATGACTTCACCTGGTGGTAAATAAGTTAAGATTTATTTTATTTTTTATTTTTTTGCCAGGTCTCCCAGGTTACAGTTGTTTTGAAAGTCATGAAAAAATTGATAAAAGTTTCCAGCAAATATATGAGGTCATTAAGTGTTTACTTTTTTTATTCTTGTAACCTCATGGTGCAACACAAACTAGCACACAAACATCCAAACCGTTGCTATAGCAATAAAATACCAAAAATAATTCACTTTTCTTTTTTTTTTAAAAGAAAGTCTCATTTGTTCCATTTGTTTAGAGCACTAATCCTGTTACCTTCTCTTCTGGAATGCCTGAAATGTATTGTATAATGTACATAAAGTTATTATATAAATTTACAGTGTGTATTTTTTTGTAATGGTTCAATAGGCACATTTATAAGTCATTCTACTTTTATTTTAGACATACCTGATGTGTGATTTTATGTATAAATACAGTATATGTATACTTACATGTGACAAGTTTTCTTAGTGCTCCTTGAATCCCTTTGATAGAAAATAATTGTGGTTTGTCACTGTTTGGAATTAGTGAGGTCGTGGTGGTCTTCAGTGCTTTGGACCATGACAGTCAATGATGAGTAACCAATTTTCCCCAGCACCAATATATTTTAATCATTGTCAGGAGTATTCCTTTCACATTGACTAGTCTAGACCAGTACCGTCATTCAACTCTTTATGTACTCTAAACTAGCATGTCACAGTGTGTAGACAATCTAATTGCAGGGTTTCTTGTACATGCTGTAGAACTATTTGTGCAGTTGTTCCTGGGAGAGACTGTTTGAGGAAACAGGAGTACCCAAAGGAAACCCACAGAGAGAACATGCAAACGTCACACACACACAGACATGAGGCAGGAATTGAACCCACGAGCCTGGAGGTGCAAGGTGTACTGGTTAGCAATGTTGAGGGTTCAATTGTGGCAATAGCTGTTAAATTTTCTCATTTTCAAAGGCAAGCACTATTTGCATAGTTGCTTGGGTACAAGCACAGTTTTTCACCTCACATACATTTTGTGAAACAACGATATCTGTATAAAATTTACAAAAACAAATAGCTTTTTAACCAAACAATGGAATTATAACAGATGCACAATTATTCTACAAGAATGTACATTTATTGTTTTATGAGGGATTTTTTTTGGTACAATTTTTGAGATGGGTTACAGATGTCTATCATCAACTTGAAAAAAAAACAACAAAAAAAAAACATTCCCATCTGTTTTTTTTGTTTGTTTGTTTTTGTTTTTTTTCAGTGTATCTATTCTAAGATATTTTGGTCTGAGTGCACAGCTTTCTGACAAACATTTGCAGCTGTTATAAATGTTAATATTTTTAATGTTTTATTTTGAGGAAGATGTGAGATTTTTTAAAATGTCATTCATTCATTCCTCCATCATCTATCCCTTTAGCCTATCCCAGAGACTTTAGGCGTGAGGCAGGGCACACACATACACTATGGGCAATTTGGGAATGCCAGTGTGCATGGAGTTTGTATGTCCTCCGGTTTCCTCCTTCTTCCTAGTCTTTCGACTGTTCCCTTTCAGGAGTCGCCACAGTAAATTGTCTGCCTCCATCTAACCCTATCCTCTTCTCTCACAATAACTAACTTCATGTCCATTCTCACTACACAAATAAATCTCCTCTTTTGTCTTCCTCTAGACCTCCAACCTTAACAGCCTTCTACCAATATATTCACAGTCTCTCTTCTGAACAAGACCAAACCACCTCAATCTGGCCTCTCTGACTTTATCATCAAAACATCTAACATGGGTCATCCCTCTGATGGACTTATTCTTAATCCTATCCATCCATACGCCGGTTTCCTCCCACTGTCCAAAAGCATACAGATTGGGCTGATTGGGATTCCATAATTGTCCCGTAATGTGTGTGTGTGTGGTTCCAGGGTGTACTCCTTCTCGTACCCTAAGTCTCCTGGGATGGGCTCTAGGCCCCCCACGACCCTGGATGCTGGATAAAGCGGTCTCGACCTTGTGAAATATCATATTCACAAAGTTAAAGTGATGAATCCCAAATCAAATTTTGTTTTGTTTTATAATGAATTAAACTGTTACAGGATACACTTATCAAATCTTATACTAACACAAGTGAAGGCAATAAAAACTTGCAATTTATTTCACTGTTTTAATTTGCCAGAGTAAATCCTTGTAGTTCAATGTACAGTATTGTCTTTGTTTTGTATTGTTTGTGTGTTTGCCTGACTGCCGAAAGGAAAAAGTATAAATTAATAAATACATAACGGTTGACATGATATGCCAGTCTCGAGCTCGTCGCACAGCATCTGGCAAAGCGGATGATCAAACAAGTTTGTCCCTTAGCGTCTGCCGTACTTTACTCAGCGCGTGTCGGCTATAAACATGACGGTTAGCATATAATGCTGCTGTGGGCTAATATATTTTCCTCATACTGTAGTACGGTAAGTCAAACTGCGCGTTTATAACACGGAGCATCGGTAATTTTACACTAAATTAGCTCTGTATGTATTATAAATAAAAATATAAATAAATAAATACGCAGAGCTGGGTGAGAGTGAGGAGAAGAGGACAGAAGAGTTACTGAAGTGTGTGTGTGTGTGTGTGTGTGTATAGAGTTCCCTGTAGGTGCTTCCCTCCATCATGAGTGACCGTGATGATGAAGATGATGATGTTCCTCAGCTCTCGGCTGCGGCTCTGGCGGCTCTGCAGGAGTTTTACGCGGAGACTGAAGCAGGACAGTCGGCACTGAGAGACAGCTACACTGTGGGCGCCATGCAGGAGGACTGGGTGAGTGAGACTGCAGGCGCTTTACTGGAGATTATGGAAGACTATTAGGGTCACCATAAAAAAATGTTCTGACTTTGATTTCAGTCAGAATTTTGAAGGAAAAAAAAAACCACCAAAATTTTAGGGAAAAGTTAGAATCAGGTTGTTTTTTTTTTTGTTTTTTTTTAAGTGCTGGCCCTAACCATCTTCCATAAGAGACTCCTGCACCACATTTGATATGTTGACCTTAGAAGACCCTGTAAAGATGATTAGTATAAATATGATAACACCAGAATAAACCTTTCAGAATGTCAGAGTTTCACTTTTACAACCGTATTTTCCCCCCTGACCAATCAGAAGTATGATGCTGTGAATAAATGTGTTTATAGTAAAACAGACACACAGAGTCATGTTCAAAAGTTAGTACCCCCCTTTTAATAAAAAGAACATAGAAGCACCACAAAGGTTTGTACATGTAATAGTGCATCTGAAGAAGGCACAAGGCTTTTGAAACTGTCTTATGGACCGATGAGAACAACGTGAAGTTGCTTGGCCTTAATGCCCAGTGCCATATTTGGCAAAAACCAAACATCGTTTCAGCAGAAACACTTCACACTCTCTGTCAAGCACAGCAGTGGAGGCATGATGATTTGGGTTTGTTTTGAAACCACAGTAACTGACCACTTTGAATTTCATTGAGCCAACTCAATGTGTCAGATAAAGCTTGGGCGAAATTTGGTCATTTCATTCGTGCACAACTCTCTTAAGGTCCCACCACAGCATTACAGTTGGGTTGAGGTCTGGACTTTGACTAGGACCTTAAGAGAGTTGTGTACGAATGAATGCCCAAAAACTTTAGTGAACTGAGGCCATGTCCACACGTAGCCGTGTATTTTAAAAAACAGATTTTTATCTGCGGTTTTGGCCTTTCGTCCACATGAAAACTCAGTTTTGATCGTTGAAAACAGAGCTTTTGGAGTGGTGGTGTGTGGACAGGGGAAACGGAGATTTTGGCTTGTAACGTCACCTTGTGTGCCGATGATGTCATTGTGTAGCACTGTGTGCTAGTCTCCTTGATTTTACGTCAGCTTTGTTTATGAGGATATTTTGTGCAATAGTGGACTTGCGTACAGTAAACTAGTGATTGTGTTAACGTTGCTTACTGGACTTTTTACATGCTGTACATACACGCGCAGTTACTCACTCATTATGTTAACAAACAGAGGTGTCTGAATGTACTACGAAACTCACTGCTGCTGCATACAAAACTCCAAAGACACAGACCCTGCAGACAGCGACGGCGGTTTTGGACCCGGTCGGACTTCTACAAAGTGCAACTGGTGATGACGTTTTGTCTAGGCTTCTGATTGGCTCCCTGTTGATTAGGGATGCGCCTAGCAGCACTTAAGAGGGTGTTGCGTTTTCATGTGGACAAAGATATTTTTTAAATATCTATCTATATATCTTGTAGGTCGTGTGGACAGAATTATTTTTAAACAATGAAGTAGAAAAATGTGTTTTTAAAAATACCCAGTTACGTGTGGACATGGCCTGAATGGCCTAAAATTCCTCCACAATGATATGAGAGTCTGATAAATCATACAGGAAATTATTACTTTGTTATTGCTGCTAAAGGTGAATCCAAAGCTATTGAATTGTAGTGATGTACTTATTATTGCCTATATGCGTGTTTGCTTTTTTCTTTTTGGCTTCATTTTTGTTAAATAAATAATGACATAGTGAAAAAAAGCTATATGTGGGTTTTTCCTTTAAGGTTATATTTGCGTAATACTTAGACCCGCAATGATCAGATGATTTTTATTATGTTATATAGGTTCCTGTATATTAATATAAAAATAATAACAGCAATTTAATTAATATCTCTAACCAGCGGATGAGCCAGTTCTGGTACAGTGATGAGACAGCTACACGGTTGGCTCAGGAAGCCTTCCAACAAGCAGGAAAACAAGGGAGGTTAGTTTATTTTTATTTGCAACTATAAAATTCTAAAAACATGTCTCTGGCAGGCAGCAAGTGTATTGTAGTTTCTAAGTTTCCTTTAGCTTATTTAGACATTCGGAATATAGGTTGTATACATTTTATGATGTGTTGATAAATGATTGTTATGTTGCTTGTGGCCTTCAGAATAGCATGCCTCAGTGCACCCAGCGTGTACCAGAAGCTGAAGAAGCTGGAATCAGAGAATCTAGATGGGTCGCACTGCGTGTCTGCCGTGCTGCTCGAGTTTGACCGTCGATTCGCTGCGTATGGTAATGATTTCATCTTTTATGACTACAACAACCCGCTGTGTTTGCCTGAAAGTGTCCTCCCACAGAGCTTTGACATCGTTGTTGCCGACCCTCCATATCTATCTGAGGAGTGTCTGAGCAAAGTAGCACTCACAGTAAAATACCTCACCAAGGGGAAAATCCTGCTCTGCACAGGTCAGTGGAGTCCAGCTCAAACAAGGTTCAATGAAATCTCTACCGAATTTATTTAATTCCAGCCAGTGACTCACAATGTAGAAGTTTTTTCGCTTGATTTATGACATTATTTTCCTTTGAATTTTAGGGGCTATTATGGAAGAGCATGCAGGACGATTTATGGATGTGAAGATATGCAGTTATCTACCCAAGCATAATCACAATCTCGCTAATGAATTCAGATGTTATGTTAACTATGAGTCAGGTCTCCTCTAGGCTTCAAATGGGACCATAAAGTAAAGCCTGTTATGAACAGTTCAGACATTTGTTATGGGATCATTTTGCTTGGATTACCATAGTTTTATATTTTAATGCTTGAGCAACATTTTTATCATGATTGTCATGAATTGTAAATATAATAAACAATAGCACACTGACTCTGTGAAAACATATGCATTTGTGATACTTAATGTAGAAAATATAGCACTGCCATATAAACCGACTAAGGCTCACATTCACAAAAATGCCTATCACTTTTTAGCTTAATCATATGCATGCATGTACATATAATAATTCTGATCAAAACATATGCAGAATATAGACTTGTATCACCTAAACAGTGCATTCAGATATGATACTATCATTCCTTCAGCAGCATTATAATGGTATATGTTTTAGTGACCTGACTCACAATAACAAAACAGATTCCATCAAATACAAGACTTTGACTATGTTCACACAGCAGACAAAAGTGACCAATATTCAATTTGCTGACCAAATCTGATTTTTTTAAATATTTTTTTTTTTGTTAGACTGTTCACAATATTTTCAGTGTGACCTGGGTATCTGACCTTCATGCACAAAAGGCTGAACGCATCATGAGATCTTTAGTTTGTCCTTAGATTCATTCTTTCTTTGTTTCACTGCATTCAAGTTCTCCTATGGTCACGTTCAGATATTTCTTTTAAAATCTCTTGAAGCACAGAGCGGTAATGATACTAGATTTCTAGTTTTGTTTGTACAGCAACATCACACCAATGTGTTTGTGTTTACAATGGCTGTTGTTACCTCACTATCCCACCAATTAATTATTTCTTCCCTGTCATCTTCCAGCTTATCTACTGTAAAGTTGCGTTGACAAAACTTGCATGGATTCTAATTTGACCGAAGTCACACTGGAAAAATAAGACCTTATTCATGACCACATATGGAACTGGGCCACATCAGAACTGAAAAGATCAGACGGCATGTGATTTGTGCTGTTTATCCTTTTGTTTTTTGGGAAAACAAACATTCATCATTGTCTATACTGCTTAATCCTGTATACAGCATTGTGGGGGGCCTGGAGCCTCTCCCAGGGGAGACTTGGGGCACAAGGCATGGTACGCTCTGGAGAGGGTGCAAATCCATCGCAGGGCACACACGCTCATTCATACAGGGCAATTTGGGAATGCCAGTTAGGCTAATCTGCAAGTCTTTGGACTGTGGGAGTAAACTGGAGTAAACCCACCAAGCATGCAAACTCCATGCCTTCAGACACAGAGGTGGGAATCGAACCCGGACCCTGGAGGTGCAAAGCGACAGGGCTAACCAAACAAACGGATTTTGGGGCACTTTTGTCCTGCAGTGTGAACGTAGCGGTGTTGAAATGGTTTGCACTTTAAGCAGCATGTGCAGTTTGGTTAAACAGCGCCCCTGTGGTTTAGTTTGCGACTCTTCTCTCGCTTCTTGGGGTCGTGCACGGCTGTCCGGTTCCTCTGATTGCTTCTGTGTGTAGTTGTCTCGGTCATTTCCACTGGTATACACGTGCAGCCCACCGGTATGGACTCGTAGCTCTCTGTGTAGGAACGTCGGCCTCCAACACACGTGGGTGAGCGGCGCAGCACGGCGGTGGGTACGAACACCGGGACACTGCGGTACTGCTCGGTCTCCTCACCGCCCGGCCCCGTCAGACAGCCCTTACACAGGCAATACGCCTCGGGAATGTAGCGGGGGTAGCGCGATGGGTCGTGTTTCAATCTGGAGTCAGACAAACAACTTGTGGTTGACTTGTGTAACTCTTAATTGAATAAATAAATACATCAAAGCGAGAGAAGAAGAAGTGCACGCTACCTGTACGCCCACGGTGAAAGACTTAGCAGATTGACCGGGACGCTCGAGCTCCTGACGCGCTGCAGGAGAGCTGATGCTGAGGTGCAGCTCAGGTTCTGAGGCTCGGCTGAGAGTTGGAGTGTGTGATGGAAAGCGCTGAGAACTCCGACAGACAGGCGACCGAACCTCTGCTCCAGAATCTCCTCGGGAAGATCTGTACACACTCTCCGGTTTCTCTTGACTCCTCCGCGCGCCGCAGAGCTCAGCACAGCCAGGAGCAGCGCCACGAACACCTCGCCTCTGCGCATGCTTCCCCTTCACACGACAAGCACGGACTCCAAGCACGCGCACAGAACTGTGATGTGTCTATTAAGAACTTCTCTTGACAAGGCGTTCCGTAGCTTCTTCAAGCCGCTTTCCCCGGTCCGTTTTTTTTTTTAGCGCATTGTTAGTTTCTTCTCAAAAACGTACAAATTATATCTACTACTAAAGAGCGATATTCCTAAGGGTTCTGTTCACCAAACCCTAATGACGCTGCGTGAAAAAAAAAAAAAAAAAAAAAAATTCTGTCAGTCGCGTCAGCAGGATCCTCTCTGCCAGGTTCTAGGGTCGAAGGAGAATCAGACCTCTCTGTTTACGAAATGGGGGAAATGCCTGTTTTCACCCCTTTTTATAATTTTTCCAAGCACGTATAATCTAAAGCCAGAATTCCATATTTCACACAGTTGAAAATGTGCAACAACAAAAAAGAGAGAGAAAAAAAAGCACACCAATGTGAATTTTTTAAGTTTAATGAGAATGTTATTCTATCCACCTATTTACAAAAATAACATTATATATGAATTTACGAGCATTTCAAATGTGTCTATCCAACAGTGTTCAGTGAACTGGAACAAGCATATTACCTAAAAAAAAAAAAAAAAAAAAACTAGTTCATACCAATGTAGGATGTTCACTTAGTTACATTATGGTTAAATATGTACTACAGGAAACATTCTTAAATAAATACATATGCTGAGAGCACAGCACACAGATAGCCGGTCATTCTGGCAGCAGGTCGTCCCCTAACTCTTCGTCTGCAAACTCGTCTTCCTCTGTGCGCTTCTTTGCTGCCGTCTTCGGTCTTTCCATTTGTGGCCCCAAAGGGTCAACATAAGAAGCATCTGGAAATAGGATTGCAGTAGTGTGTTCATTTGTACATTCTCAGAAAGTGTAATATTGCATTGGCAGTATACTGAGGTGTTCCCCACATTACATCTATCCTATGAAAAGCTTGCAGACACATGTTAACAGGATAACATTGATCTGTAAAATCTGACAATGCAACAAGGAATGTGTTATGTAGCTGGGCCAGAAGCAAAAGTGCGAAGCTGACAAAATATACAGACTACTTTGGCAAACAAGATCTCCCGTTCCTGTATGCTAAAAGTGAGTTACAGATTTACTGACAGCTTGGGTAAAGAATATTTAAATGGTACAGTACATAGAGAACTCCCGAAACAGCAGAAAAAAATTATAGTATAGTAACCCTAAAGCTAATTCAAAATAATAATACACAAACATATAACCTTATGATATGCACAGTTTATATTGTGAACTCCACACACTGATCACTTTATTAGGAACACCTGTACACCTACTCATTTCTAATCATATGGGAGCAGTGCAATAAGGAAATAACCTCCAGTGGATGGCAGGTCTGTGGATGGAAACACCTTGTTAATAAGAGAGGTTGACTGGTTTAAGCTGACAGAAAGGCTTTAGTTACCACCTTATACAATTGCAAAAGAATATCTCATAATGCACAACACACTGAACCTTAAGATTAATTCGTTTACACCAGCAGAACGACCACATTGTACTCCACATCTGTCAAGAACAGAACACTGAGGCAGCACTGGGCAAATGCTCACCAAAACTAGACAGGTGGAGAGCCTGGTCTGGTGACTCTTGGTTTCTGCTGAGGCACACAGATGGTACAGTCAGAATTTGGTGCTAAAGGTGTGTCTCTATGGACCCAACCTGCCAGTGCAGACTGATGGAGGTGGTGTCACAGTATGGGGAATGCTTTGTTGGGACGCTTTGGGTATTTGGGTATAATGTTCCTAATGAGGTGCCTGTTGAATGTCTGAAAATGGAACAAAACAATACAAAGCCCCAGGAGGTCCATTTCTGGTAAGTATAAACACTGGAGCACTATGCCCTCTGTTGGCTTTTAAGGTCACTAATACTGTATGTGCAGTATATACTGTATGTGTATGTCATACTCATAGTTTACAGAACATTCCATATGATGTCTGAGACAAAATTCCAATTGAGAATCTTCTCAACTTCAGCTCTATGAAAGATGTTACAGCTCACCTATTTCCCCAGAGGTGCTTGCTTCATAAGGTTCGTGGGACCCTGGAAGTGACCTCAGCTTGACACCTAGCCTCTCTCCTTTGGCACTTGCACCACGGCTGCTTTGCCCACTGTCTAACAGACACACCCAGAGACAAGTTAGACGCATGAAAATGATACATATTGATTACTGTCTGCACAATTGCTCAAATGTCCACTAAAAGCTGTTAGATTAATTTACAAAAAATAATAATTGAAAAAATAAAAGCAGGCATCATGGTGGCATAGTTATTAGCACTGTGGCCTCACACGTACAGGGTTGAGGGTTCAAGTTACACTTCTGGTCTGTGAGGTTGCATGTACTCAATATGTATTTATGTCATACATTTGTCATTTCGTTATTGAGTTTATTACAGTCGTTTCCATCAGACCTTAACCAGCCTAATATGGCCGTCTGTATGGCTATTTAGGTCACTTCAAGTTTTTCACAGGGAAGTTGTGATGGCAGTTAAGAGTTTTTTTATTTACAGTTTTCAAATTTACCTTTCCTAGTTCCAACAAATTGAGTGAGAACATTTTACTTTAGAGAGATAAAATATACAATTAGGAAATGTTTGTGTTAAAGCAAAAACTTGGGACAGAAAAAAAAACTTCTGTCATGATTCCACCAACCTTTTAACTATATGCACAATTAACTAGTTGTTTTAGAGGATAACTATATGTACAATGAAACGGTGGGCAATATAGACCAAAAATTATAGCTCAGTATTTTTAGGCTGAACATCGATACACAATATATATCACAGTATTTTCTACATGTTCCACAGTAAGTCACATGTAAGGAATCACAAGTATTTTTATTAAAATAGATTGTGACCAAAATATAATGCAACGAAGGAGTTTTTATTCCCTGTTTGCAATATGAGAAATGTTAATGCAACATATGGAAATGAAACAAGATGTAAAATAAATAGCTTATACTATATAAAAATAAGATTATCAATGAGAACGCTCCTTTAAATGTTCCCAACGACAATAACGGACTGATTAATATTTAAAAACAACAATAAAAATGTAAACTAAGCAAAAATAAGAACAGGCTTACTCACTCTGACCAAATAGTTATATTTCTACTGAGGTAGACTAGGGCGTTCCCAGAGTTGTCATAGAGAGAAATAAATACATAATCAAGTGCATATTGAATGTGCTTTCTTTTGAGGCAAAGACTTTTCAGATGTTAAGGCTTCTTGGCACAAAGAATAACAAACTCATTGTACTGCAGTTTACACCACTGATAATGAAGAATATTTTACACATCGTACTTTCATTAAACCTTCTGCCATTAAAATGTGAGTCGGGCAGGGCTATGCTATGAATGTAGGAGAGGAGATATGCAAAAACTGTCCAGATTCACATATGAAATGGATCATGTAACACAACAGCAAATTATACCAATAAAAACTGTATTGCTTTATCCCAAATCCTGTTTCATAATATATCGATATACCTTAAAAAGACATTTTATTGGCAAGCCCTAGTACAATCAACAGGTTATTATAGAGGATAATTTTCATATAATTAGCAGTCAAACCTGAGAGAGCATGTGAAAGCATAAACATGATAAAATGTTCTTCGGCAGATAGCTTACAATTATTTTTTTATATTCCAAAATCTAAGAGTTATATAACTAAGAGTTATACAATATCCTGTAAACAGAACATAAAGCTCACCTGGTTTGATATCCATATCTGATGTCACAAGAAAGGCTAAGAATTATAGAATTAAGAGGAAACATAGTATAATTTTCTATATAAGTTAATTTCCTATATATTTCTAAAATGTTCAGTGGCATCTACAGGGTTCAGGTGCCAGCATGAAACTACCTAGTTTAGGGGCCGGTTCGGTGCTTATTTTAGGGCACCGGCACCAATTTTTTTCTGTGGAAAAGCGCGGCACTGGTTCCAAAATTGGGAACCAGAGCAGTGAAAAAGGGGTAATGGCGTTCTCACACAAACATGCCTCATTCAGCTGACGGATGGGAATTCAAAACTGGGGACTAGAGCATGATAAAGTAATTAATTTTGCTTAACTACTAAATTCTTATAAAATTGCTCATAATATGACATTGAGATAATGTTGAATGAATGACTCCAGAATTAAACTAAAAACAACGTAATTTCAACATTTATTTGTAGCTTTTATTTCACTTAACATCCGTTCACACAACGTCCAACCTCGAACAAAGCCGAGACTTTTAAGGTTCATAACAGTTCGGAAATTCCAGTCGAGTTCGGGAGAAACACAACAGCCTTCTGCACAAAGCACAGGTATTGTATGTCTCTTTCACACAAAGGCTGTCTCAAGTGTTGAAGGATAATCTCTCATTTAATTTTCTCTGTTTATTTACTTTTACAATACTGCAGTGAATTGCTTTGTGGATCCCAGAAACAGCAACCCCCCTGATATATATATATATCAGGGTTTGACATTAGCTTTTTTGTTCACTGGCCAATGTGGCTAGTGGATTTCCGGAGTCACTAGCCATTCAGCCTTTTTATTAGCCACAATTTTGTTACCAGAAAATCGCAGTTTTTTCTTCACCATGATACGTTAATGTTTGTATATCTAGATTTACTTATAAATGACAGCATACACTGTATCACTAGAGCAGTAGTCAAGTATTCAGTACTGTTAAGA